>VWYH01004579.1:943143-963637 GCA_013399365.1 Pampusana beccarii | reverse complement strand
AGCGGGGCCGCGGGGGGCGGGCGCACCGGGCGGGAGGCGCGGGGAGCCGCGCCTGGAAGAGCACATTGTGGAGGGCCGGGGAGGGCCCTTCCTCCGGGAGGAAGAGACAATGTCCAGGGCCGGGCGCCTGCTGGAGAGCTGCGAGAATGCACGGCTCGGTACGGCCGGGGGGAGATGCCACCCGCCCGGGCATCCTCCGCTCGGCACGGCCCGGGGGGCTGCGACCCATCCGGGGTCCCTCTGCTCGGCACGGCCCAGTGACCCGCGGCCCAACCCGGGGCCGCCGGGTTCAGCTGCGGTTGCAAGTGCCAGGACCGAGTCCCCGGGGAGCGGGACGGGCACCCGCAGCCCCTTCCCCTGCGCTCGGCGGGTGCAGCGGTGCCCAGGCCCCGCGCTGCCGCTGAATCCTTTTGTTTCAGCTGATTCTCTCTCCCTCACGCACCGTGGGAGCAGAAGAGGACCCTGCTCTGCCAGCGCATCGCTCGGCGCTGCAGCCTCTGCCTGAACCTCGGATCTTGGCTGTTGGTAAAGCCGCGGCACCTCAGGGCAGCTCCCTGACAGCCAACTGCCCCCCAAGCCCGGCTGTGCCCCCAGCACAGCCCTGTGCAGGGCACCAAGCCGCCAGGTCCCCGCGGCGCTGGGGATGCTGCGGGCAGCACGTGCTGTCCCCGCATCCCCCAGCCCGTACCCGCTGACAGGCAGGGCCCCGAGGCCCGCGGGTCCATGACCTCCCGCCCAGTTGGAGATCACTGCGATGGGCACCAGCGTCTCGGCATCCCCTTCCGCTGCACATCTCCTGTCTCTCGCTGTTTCATGTTATGAAGGAAATTTCTACAAAATAAACCAAGTGTTCGCGGTTCAGCGTCGGAGCCTGCAGTAGGCCGGTGCCAGAGCCGAGGATGGGAACTGCCACATTTGTGTTTATGGCTTGTTAGTGCGGATGTCCAATTATGATGTTTTCTACTCCAGCATTAACCACTTCACTGCCACGGAAAGCACGCAAGGGAGGAGGGGCAGCTCAGGAAGATCCGAGGCTGGAGGTGAAAATGGGTATCGCTCGCGATTGTGTTTCCAGGTTGATCTGTGGAGCCAGAGGCTGAAGGGCGACAGCAGATCCCGGAAGCCTCCCTCGCTCCCGCAGAAGCGGTTGGCCAGGAGGGCAGCGAGCCCCCCGCCGCGGGGCCTGCTCTGCACTCGCTTCCAGCTCAATGGCTGCTGCTCCTCCCTGAAGCTAAAATAAAATCCTGACCATTTAAGGTGAACAGGAGACTTGCCTGGACCTCAGCGGAGCGGGCTTTTAACCCCTTCCCATTGCTGGGCTTTGTTTCCTCCTTGCGCTCCCTTCCACTTCGAGCTAGTCCGGCTTAAAGGCATTTAGGAGAGCTCATCCCCCAGGCGCGAGGCACTGCCCCCGTGCTTGGAGAGCTCGCAGGGGATGTGCACCGGCCAGGGCGCCAGTTGGAAGCACAGTCACTCTCCCGTGCTGCCTCACCATGTGGACACTCTTATTTTATACTAAGTGCCTTTGTGTGGGTTAGGTTAATCCACTTTGGAAATGGATTAACCTAAATTTCATATCGGCAAACTTAGCGCCAAACAGCCGCGTCCACACAGGGAGCAAGGGAAGAACAGCGACCCAGCGATAGCTCCTGGGCAGCAGCTTTTCCCCATGCAGGGGAGGGGTCCTGACCCCAAGGGGGGTCACTGCCGTTACAAGTGGGGTCATGAGCCCGACAGAACCGCGATTGTGTGTGCCAGTGCTCGGGGTCGTGCGCTGGCAGAACTGGGGCTGCCTCCAGAAACAGCGGGGAACGCAAGGGGAAACGGCATGCCAAGCTCCTTTCTAGTGGGTATTTTTCGGATTCTTATTATCTAGGGGGAAATAACCGGCAATTAGGCATGGAATTGGTAATAATAATTTATCAAGTTGTCAGGAACAGGGGTACGTGCCTTACAGGGTTACATGTTAAAAAAAAAAAACAACAACATAATAAACCAGTACTACTATTATTATTGTATTATATATATATATAAAATACACATCAAATATATTATTTATAAGTCACTTCCTTCCCTCTCTCTTTGCACCGTGTTCATTACTCCTGGTCCCTGCAAAGCCCCGCACACGGACACAGATGTGACCTGGGCTCCCTGCCAGGCCGTGCTCACCGGACAGACCCATCAGTGCCACCCATGAGAGGGGCCGTGCCCTGCACACGGGCAGCGCCGCTTCCGAGGGCATCGCTAACGACGCCCTGACCTCATCTGTCATCATTTCCTAAGGCAAAGCTCCGCAAGAGTACCAGGGCCGCTGTCAAACCCAGGACTAAACTACATTTTTAAGGCACCGTAGGAGCTTAATTGAATAGCAGTGCTGTTGAGCGTGGCCGCAGTGATCTAGCGGCGGCGGCAGGGGATGCAGGCGGCAGGATCCGGCCGTCGTGCCACAGGAGTCACTGACTCATGGGCGACCTTGTGCAAGTCACTTGATGTTCTTGTGCCTCTGAAAAGTAGGTTAAATAACGAACTGGACCTTCTGCACTGGGTCCTCCATGACCATCAGACCACACTGGGTAATAAGTATTAAAATGCAAATCTCTCGGGGGCGAGGCCAGTAGGGATGGGGGGCAGAGGAGGGGCTGAAGGAGTGCCCCAGTCGTACAGCACGAGGCAGATATGCAGCTTTTATCAACGCTGTATTTTAATTTATCTGGCCTCCAGAGCAGAATTGGGAAAAAAAGGAGTGATGATTTGGGAAATGTTTTTATAGAGCAGATACAGCTGGGGGCTGTATTCCCATTGCACCTTGGTGGCTCCTCCTGCAAGCGGCAGTTGCCAGCAGCTGGTATATGCAGGAATAAAAGGGTGGGTTCTTCCCAGGAGCCAAGAGCAAGAGATGGAAAGGAAATCCAGCTCCGTGCTTCATGGGTACAGCAGCCAGGGCCCAGCAAAGGAGCAGGAACAGAGTTGTTTCTGTGGGTGGAACATGCCTTCCCGGAGCACAGGGAACGGGTCAATCACGGCCAAATATCCCCTCACATTTCTCACCAAAGCCTGAACCCACAGCACTGGCAGGAATGTCTGCATCACACTATACATCGAGGACAACCCTCACAGCTCATCTCTTGGCCACCCAGGTCAGAATTGAGCCAACATAAAGATAACTGCCACTAAATCCATTTTTGGCCATTCCCGATGCGTTTCAGGACCCATCTTTGCGAGGAAACCCCGCTTCTCAGAGATGCCTGTGCTCGGTTTGCGCACACAGGGCTCCAGCACCGTGTGAGCCTCAGCGCAGCTTCAGCCGCGGCGGAACCAAGAGCGAGCACACCATTCAAGGTTAAAATGCTGAACCACACAGCTTCATCTTCTGTAATAACGGAAATCATTAATAATAGTTTGTGCTCTCAGAGTAGTTGCCATCCAAGCTCTTGAAGAGTTTTATTAGTGAGCGAGACCTCAGAAATCTCTCTGAGGTATTATCCCCTTTTCAAAGGGAGAAGGCAATTAAGAAACAGCCAAGATGTGTGACTTGATCAAAGTCAACACACAGCACAGCAGCACCCGAGCCTGGGAGATGGTGCAGAACACCTCGCCGAGCGGAGCTTTCCACAGGTACGGGATAGATCTAATAGCATCCATGAGAATATTCCATGGATGTTAAATGCTTTCATCACCGTGCAGTACAGGTCTTCACCTTTTCTCTGGGAATGTTTCCTAGCCCCACTTTACAGGACCTGGACCAAACCTTTGTTTCCAGTTCTATTGGGAACTGCTGCCTTTGCTGCTGGCCACCCCACAGAGAATTTCAGACAGATTCACCCCAGCCAGCCCGTGACGGGGTCTCCAATTGTTTGCTTGCACCGAGCCTTGCACTGAATAACCACAAAGCTCACCTGTCCTGCAGCTATGCTGGGAAAAACACTGAAACATCCCCACAACGGGAAATAAAAGCTCTCAAGTTGTTACTAGCTGGGAACATCAGAGTTAATTCCAATAACAAAAATGAGTTGCCCTTCGCTGAAAGCAAGCCATTCACATGGGTTGGAAACCAGGCTGAACGGTCTGATCATCTGACCTCCCACATCTCATGAGCCATTGAGGCCAAGGATGAAAGTTTTGCTAAACTATCTTGGCCAGTAAAGAATGCTGTTATGACGACCAGAGCCGACTCTCTGGCTTTTGCCTGGACAAAGTCTGTCATTTAGGGCAGAATTTAAATATATCAGGCAGAGCTGCATCCCCACTAGAGGGCTTTGTGCTGCAGACCCAGGAGGAAGCCTCCAGCACATGGATTAAATCCGGATTTCTAACAGTCACGGTGCCTCTCTGTGTGTGAGGCAAATATTCCCTTCTCTTCTGTGGGGAAGGGTGGCTGATGGAACTCCTCCAGTGCTCCAAGATGTCTTAAAAATTAGCACCAGGAAACAAAGATCTTCCCAAGCCAAGGAAAAGCCTCTGGAATGAGAGTTACCTCGTCGAGTTGATTTAGAGGTATTTATTCCTGGAGATGTTTCACACCCTCTTTAATGGACTGGGAAGTACCGTCTCAGCCTCATGTGATGCAAACGCATCATCCCTCTTCCTTTCAGACACTGACTGCACGCTCCTGCCTTCTCTGCACAACTACGAACACACATGGGGTTTCTCTGGGATCCCTCCAACAGATCAGCCTGGGGCCTGGATCGCGCCCAGCAGCTGCCAGCTCTGCCAGATTCGGTTCTGGTCCCTGGACTACATGAAATAAGACATCTGCAAACCTCACCAGTGAGTGCAGAGACTGCAAATGAAAGCCCAGTGTGTTCTGTTCCCCAGCCGCTCGCTCCTCCTGCGTTGCCTCCCCGCTGCCAGCGCCGTGGCCTCGGAGCCACGCAGGGATGGAACCAGCAGAAGGATCCATGAGCTGCCTGGGGAAGGTGCATCTGGGCTGTTCTGGCAACACTGGAGCCTCCCAAGACACTGCGGTGAGCCAGCACAGAGCTGGGTGTGCCAGGGAGGGGGCACAGTGGAAGGAGAAGGATTCACATTGCAAACCAGCCTCGGTCATGAAGCTCTGACAGCTCCCAGATCCATCAGAGGATCCTCGCCAGCGTCAGACAAAGCCAACTCCCTGCACATCCATGGGATCTGAACCCCCGCGTGTGCCCCGCCAGGACCATCCTGCTGTTCGGGTTCAAACATGGCTTGAAATCATCTTTTGAAAGCCACTTGAGATCCAGGCGCCGTCACACACTCCAGGTTTCCAGGGACATCACTGGGCGGATGGAGCGCGAGCAGGACCAGGCACCATCCTCTCCAGGGCTGCAGTCGGCGCAGCAAGGCCACAGCAACAAGAGAAACGCTCCTGCCATTCACCGACTGCGCGACCTTCTGTCAGCAGCCATTGAACAACCTTGGAGGATGTTTCTGTGTCATTTAAACCTGGTTCCTCAGCCCTGGACTGCGGCTGCCAAGGCAGCAGCAGCAGATCCAGAGCAGAGAGTGAGACTGGCATGTCAGTGCTGGGATTTGTTCTTTTAAAATCTTCATATTCCACCAGCCACCAGTGGAAATTACACCCAACAGTGTGGCATGAGAAATAAATCCAAGGCTGAGTTTGAATAAGACAAAAAAGATTGCCTGGAAAACGATTGCAGTAAACTCAAATAACTAATCATTTAAAAATGTTAATATTTAGCATTTGAAAATGAGGTGGAAGGATCATTATAGATAAATATCACATATCTTCTTTTCATTCTTTTTTGCTGCTAGACCGGGAAGGTCAGAAGTTCCGAGATGCTTTAATGCCTCGGTAGATACCCTGAAATGTGGCTCATTTGGCACTCTGGAGAGGGCCAGTGGCCTGATTTTTCTCACACATGTGAGAATTGGTATAGAATGGGAAGGAAGATTCACACCCCAGCAGCTCCTGCATATTCTAGTGAGCCCAGTGTAAGCAACACGGGTCACAGTTGTTTTCCATCATGCCAGAATAAATGTACTGACTCCAAGAAATATATTGGAATATATTCTGAAGGAACTCTTCATTTTGTGAGCAACCAGGTAAAGAACTCCTCTCCAGACTGGTTTCTGTCCCTCAGCAGAGATAAAATGCCTTCTCTGAGCTTTTTCTGGCTGTGCTTCCTCCCAGAGACACTGCTGCCCTAATACTGACGTGCTAAACAGCACTAAGAAACTACGGTTACATACACACTTTTTTTTTTTCCTGAATAATGAAGTTAAAAGGCCACTTTGGCATAAATTCATTCATTGTTACCCCAAGTGAAGCAAGTTCCTCCTGGTGCTGCTGCATACAAATAATTGCTTTTGGCAAAAGCCAAGTGGAACACAAGTCCGTTGCTTAATTTATTTCTATTATCACCATCAAATGCTGGTGAGCACGGGCAGTGAGGTGGGTGGGCAGCAAGGAGAGGAACCAGCATCATTGTGTGAATGTTGATATATAAAAACCACGCAGCGCGTATTTGTGTAGTGCAAACAAACCTAAAAAGCAGGTTGTATTTTCTTCCTGTTTTGCATCTGTAGCCAAGTCAGAATTATTTCTATCACCTTTAGAGTGCCCTGGCAGTTTGTAGACACCTGGAACCCCAACAACTGCAACTCCCAGATCCTGTAGCTCCCACACTGGAGCAGCAGCCCATGTTTCACTGCCCGTGTTTCACTGCCCGTGTTCCGCTGCCTGTGTTTCACTGCCTGTGTTTCACAGCCCTCCAAAGGCTGCCGGATCCGCAGGAAAAAAGGACGGGGCTGTTGGAACTCTCGTGTCTCCAATGCAAGGGATGAAGAAGGAAAAAAGTATCACAGGAATGGCTGGTGGAGGGAACCGAATTCTGGTATCAACACCATCACTCACAATAAGAAATCACGTGCAACAGGGCGTGTTTTGAGCACCCAACTCCCGCTGGGTTTTCCCCACCAGCCCCAACCACCTGTATCCTCTCCAGGCTATTGTCACCTCCAGACCTGACGAGAGGCTTTAATGCTTCAGAAGTCTGAGCACTAAGACTGATCTTCTGTATTTTGCTCTCAGGAATCAGTTTCAGTAATACACTGAACAGCAAATTTTACTTCTTTGAAATATTTTTTTTTTTTTCCCTGGGTTGCTACAGCCTGAAAATCTTAGAAAGCTGCACTGCAACATCCTGATGAGAGCTCAGGAAAAGAAAAACTTTAGAGGCAGGGAAGAACATCAAGCCATTTGATTTATGATCTAAACCAGCAAACTGCTGCTTGCCTCAGCTGGTCCCTCTTTCGTTCCCATATGACATATGTTTCTATTCCAATCTTAGCGAGCTTCGAGCGTACTTGTGTCACCAGTACATTATATCTGTCTAGTGATAGCTCCAGTGCAAACTGCTAAACCAAAATTCAGGGTATAAACTTCTCAAATCTCTAAATTACCAGCCAAAGTTCTCAAAACAAGATCCCTAAACGTGCAGCTTCAAAACTCAAGGTCCAGTACTAAGGCCTGCCAGCTTCTGGGGTGTTTTTTATTACTGAAACAAGATCAAACTGCAAGTCCACCCATTCCGGGTCTCCAGCCCATCACAGCCCCACCCAGCCCATCACAGCCCCGCCCACCACAGCCCCGCCCATTACAGCCCCACCAATCACAGTCCTGCTCACAACAGCCCCACCCATCAAAGCCTCGCCCATGACAGCCCCGCCCATAACTGCCCCGCCCATCACAGCCCCGCCCATCGCAGCCCCGCCCAGCTAAGCCCCGCCCAGCTGCCCGGAGCTGTCCATCGTTCTACCACCGAACTCAGCCCAAGCACAAAACCCAGCACATTGCAGCCTTTCATGTTTCAAAAGCTCTACCATAATCTATTGCAAACACAGCCTTAAGCCCACTCAAGCGTCCAACACGCACAAAGGAACAAAGCCCCAAAACACACGAGTGTTCCCCGTCAGGTGCTGGTTTTCCTCCAGCAAGAAGGTTCCATGGCTGAAGCGAAGGAGCAGCTCAAGTGTCTCTCCAGCTCCTGAAAGCAAACCCACCTCTGGTGTTTCACACCTGGCAATGGATGCTCCAGCCAATGTCCCTTGAGGGTGCCACCAGACAAAAGTGCCATTTGGGCTCAACTTCACAGTCCAAGCTATCAGCAGCGTTTTTCAACACTGCACAACAAACTCTTTCACTTTTTGCAGTGATGTATGAGATCAGATTTAGGTTTCAGTGTGCTGGAAAGTACTGGCTTCCAGTGCCGATTTGTAGGGAGCAAGCAAAACATACTTTGCTTTTTATAGACTGTTTCCATGGTGCACAGAGGTTCCCATAGCTAATTCTGCAGCTGCACAACTTCAGAAAATGGCACAGCCTGGGGATAATCCTGTGGCAGCCTGCCCCATCCATTCCCAGATTGAAATCCAGTGGTTTTGCACTCGCATCACACAACGGAGCCTTCTCCCACTCCGACGCGCAAGCAGAGTGGCTGCGGCTGAATCTCCCCAAGCTGCCGATCAGCTTTGAGAGCACCTGAGCCACTGAAGCAGGGTCTGGGATTCAGACCCCGTCTGCTGAAGCTCCCAGACAGTTCAGAGGAGGTAAAGAAACTCCTATTCACCGGCTGTATTTTTAAGACAGTTTCTTAGGAGAACTGTACGTCCAAAGAACAAGCAGACTACTACAAGCAATGACCGCACCAGCTCTATGTCTGCTCCTCTCCGCTGCAGGACTCTGTACAGCCCTGCTTCTTCTCGCGAGCCAGAACACCAGGAACACGCTGCCCTCCGGGCTCCCACACGCCAACGCTCGCTGTGCTTGGCCAGAGCCAGACCCGCCTGCACCAACGGGCCATTTCCAAAAGCATCTTCCAGAGGTGGACATGCCCAGCACCGGTCACCTCTCAGCCCTTCCGCGGGGACAGGAACCCGCCCGGCGCCCCCAGCGGGACTCACCTGCTCCTGGGAGTTCATCACCCGCAGCTTCATTTGCTTCAGGTAGGTAGAGGTGAGAGGCATGTTGTAGTCAATGATCCCAGAGACCAAAGAGGAAGGCGGTTCACTCTCTGAAGAATGGAGGAAAAACTTGAGTTAGATACAGGGCTGTGGAAGCGCAAAGCTGAGATGTGTTCTCATAATCATTAAACATACGCATTTAGAAGCATTTAAAATCCCAAACTAGAGCTGCTGCCTGCTGAGCGAGCGTTCCTATAAGAACACAACCCCACCACAAACGTAATCACAGAACAGATGTTGTCTGGAAAAAAACAAAAAGCATTGCTGTCACCTGCAGAAAAGACTACACATAATATATAATTTTTCAGTCTACCAAACTAGAATGTAGCAGAGGAAGAAACTGAGTCTTGCTGACACCTCAGAAGCACTTCCATGCAAATGGGACTTAGGCAGAGGTTGATGAACAAGAATATATTTGCAGCTTGCTTTAGCATTGCAAAGTCTTGCCAATTTTGCTGGGATTCCCTCAGGTAGGAGTTAACATTAAGGCAACTTATTAAGTATCTCTATCTGGTGATGAAGATTATTTTTAACATTCTCATTAAAATACAAACTTAAAGATCTTTAATTTAAATTGTTCCTGTTGATTCCTCTGGCTGCACCACATTGAGCTCTGGAGATGACTCTGGATTCAGGCCACTCCTGCAGATCTTTTTGTCTGACCAGACCAGATGAGTCCCCATAAAGCAAATTCTCAATGATTTTTCTGAATTCTCAAAGATTTGTCAGCTCTGTC
This sequence comes from Pampusana beccarii, assembly GCA_013399365.1. Taxonomy (NCBI): domain Eukaryota; kingdom Metazoa; phylum Chordata; class Aves; order Columbiformes; family Columbidae; genus Pampusana; species Pampusana beccarii. The sequence goes on along the minus strand of VWYH01004579.1, from coordinate 953,940 downwards.
ATCATCACTGTGGAGCCTGCAAGCTCTCCATGTTGGACACGCAGACTGCTAGAACTATCTGTTCTAACACGGATTCACCGGCTTATGCAATGGGTTTGTTCAGAGGAAAGCTGCTGTTTCTCACAGGGATGGCTCCTGGCTGAAAAGAAGATTCCTTTGCCCTCAGCACAGGCAGATGCAAGTGTGGAGAATTAACCCAGCCTTCCAGCACTCTGAAGGGATGTGTGGTGTCCACTGGACAGTGAGCTTGGCAACAACGGGCGGAAAAGAAGGGCTTCCAGGAGCTGAAGGTGAACGGATGGTGGGCGGTCTCCATTCCTCTCTCTGAATCTCCCTGGCTGGCTTCATTTTCTGGGGTCACTGGTTTCAGAGCCACCTCTGACACAACCCCTTGAAAAAGAACCTTCACAAAATGTTTTACAGCACCTTAGAAAACCCATCAAACCAAATATAATGGGTCTGCTTTTCAGAAATGCTGAATATCAAAAAATCCCAGAGAAACTCAGCAGACCCAAAGACACTTCACACCTCTGGAAGCACCAGATTTATCATGTCTGATAAGGAAATGACCTGACCCCAAACCTGTCTGTGACTGACTTAAAAATCACAAAGGTTTTTTGCAGATCTTGTGTATCAAGAGCCTGCTTTGGCTCCATGGAAATGCAACGTTTTTTTGCCAGGTCCATCTACCTCACCCTGGGCACTGAAGCGTTCCTGCCTGCAGTGCGGGGAAGGGCAGCCAGGGCCACTCAGGCCACCAGCTCACTCCTACATGAAGGTGTAAAGCTTTTAGGAACCCTGTCAATGAATTCCACCTTTTTTTTCTCATGGTTGCATGTCACTGCTCTCTGGCAAGCTTTGACCTATAGATTAATTAAGAGCACTTCTGCATCTCTATATATTGAGCACCCAAACCACCTGCTGTTCTACTGTGGCAGGATGGTACTTTGTGATGAGAAGATGCTAAAATCCCAGGGCAAGGGGAGCTTCTTGCACCTGGCTCTGCTGTGAAAGGGGAAACAGCTCCCAGGAACAAAATCTGCAGCCCCCCGGGCTGGCTATGGTCATCGGGATGTGGATCTGTAAGAAGAGTTTAGGAAAGCATTTGCTGAGGTACATAGAGCTGCTCTTTCCTCGCAGCAGGGATGGGGATGAGGCCAGTCTTTGTGACGTGGTTCATAGTTCAGCGCTGCAGAAATGAATGAGGCTCCACAGAGGCAGCTCAGCATCCTCAGGGGGGGAGCAAGAAGGAGGGAGACGATCTTTGGTGCTCAGGTTCTGCCTGAAACCATCCTGATGGAAATCTGGAATAATCCCGTTAGCAGCCACAAATTTGCAGTGAATTTGTGCAACTGCAACAGATAAGAGCTTGAGAAACCAAACCCTTTTTTCTTTTTTAAGCTAACTGGAAAAGAAAGAAAACCTTTGTTTTAAAAGGCCCGGGGGACTCCACGGGAACAATCCTCACATCCTACGTCACAAGAGGGGGCTGCTGGAATCCTTTCGCTTCAAAAACATAGATATCACATGCCCCATGTGTGGGACATAGAGATGGAACAGGCAGAGTGGTTTAAAGTAAAATGGTTTCAACCCTAATTTCACATTTGTGTAACTCCACTGGAACTAGTCCTAATTTAAGAACAGTGTAAAGAGATCACAGCGAAGTCTCGTGATGTTCCAGGTTTCCCATGAGCAAGACAATTTGCTTTTACAAATTATGTGGGTGCCCTGCAGGGTTTGATGCCAGAGATTTTGTGACCACAAATTAAATGTGTTGAGATTTGTTTAATGGACAAGAGAAGTAGGAAGAGATGGGAATGACTTAAATTTTTGCATCTTACTGAGTTAACCTTTGCCTGTATAAGCCTGTGTGCGTATATACATGCCCATACACCTGGGTAATGCTTCTATGACCCCAATGTTTTTTAGGTGATTTGCTCCTAATAAATTCCTGAATATACATTAGTGAAATCAGACACTCTTCCTCAGTAAAAGTTCCCTTATCTAATCTGCTGTACACATTTTCACAGGTACTTAGTCACTGTTTAGGTACTATTCAGAGCAGAAAGGCACTTCTGTCCTTCCATTCCTGGTGGGTAAGAAGCAGGACTTTTAATGTGCAGGATCCTTTGTTTTCGTGTTTGATTTATTTTTAACAGAACTGCTAAGGGGGAAAGCTTTTTGAAAATAATCAATAATTTCTATTAATTTATAAATCTGCTCAGGACAGCCAGATCTCAGCCCTGATTGCTGCTCTGGAGAGGACACTCAGCACCCGGTGCTCTCTGAGCTGCTCTCAGGATGGTGGGTGGGCAGGAGGGGACCCTGAAGGAACAACAACCCTTTTCATCAGCTGCCTCCTGCACAAGGATCCTCTTGGCTTGACCCAAAGAAGCAACGTCCTTGTTGGCTGGACCTATCCCATGGCCCTTCCCATGCCATTCCCGACTGCCGTGGCTGGCACACTCCAACGGCGCTGGTGACGGATGTGGCACAACCAGTGGGAAGGTCGGGTTTGTTCCCAGGGAGGACAAAGGCCAAAAATTCTCTTGTTGGAAAGAGGGATTGGGCCCTGAGCCGGCAGGGTGGGAAGTGCCACAGTGATGGAGCTTAGACTAATAAATGTCACACAGGATTATTTGGGAGAGTTTCTAAAAAATATAACAAGTACAAAGCATTTCAGTCACTAGCTTTGGATAGCTGGCACACATAATCCCCTTAAACGGAACCTCTAGGCTGTCCCTTGCTCTGCTCCCAGCAGTAAACAGTTGGAAATCAGTACTTAATACTAGAAATTTTCTATTGTTGGGTTCTTTGTTCATTTAATTCTGCTCCTTTGCTTCGTAAGAGCTGCCAAATGAGCCTGTTCGCCTTAACAGTTCTGAAACAGTCCAACTCCGGCAGTTTGCTGCTGTTTTTTAAAGAAGCAATTTTGCTGGGTGAAATCTCTCAGAGTCAGTTTGATGCTTTGCGCTTGATCATGGAAACAAGTTTGTAATTCAGAAAAAAAACCAACACAAACATCAACTTTAACCATTTAGTCTGGAAGAAAATCTGGTCCCATCTTATGCACCACTTCTATCTTTCAGGCCTAGGAGCTGCAGATTGGCTCCATTTACAAAAGAACCATAATGAGCCAACCACCACAATGGCCACGGTAATTGGTCGTTACATTGGCATAATGTAACTTTGATTACCAAAACATTTTCTGTTATCAAAAATAGGATCATGACGTGTGTATCTATTAATTATTGCAAATTACTTCTTTATCAGAAACTTCAGTTATTCAGCCATATTCAGTGTCTTTCATTACAAAATTAATAGTTTAAAGGAAAAACTTCAGGTCATGTTTTTTCAGAGACTGAAGTTTCCACACACACGCTATCATGGACTGACTGCAGACACATCCACAACATGTTTGACCCAAGGTTTGTACGTGGGAAGCTTGGAAGGAAGGCTGGACTGCTCCTGCTCTCTAGGCTGAAAACAGTGACAGATAAACCAGATCGAAGCAATTCCTTCAGCTTGGCTATGGAAGTGCATAAAAATCACACTGGTTTGGAAAACCATGAGGTTAAGAAGCACCTCATGGATGGGGCAGCATCCTGCCAGCTCTCCGGGACAGTACACTGGGTGAAATGCTGCATCAGCTCTGCTGGCACAACTCATTTCCCTTTACCTTTGGGCTCCAGACCGTTGGAGTTGAAGTGCATCCTCTTCTGGCACTCGGTGCAGCTCATCAGGAACCTGGTCACAGCTTCTCTGGGCAGAAAAGCGTAGGTCTCTGCGATCTGGGGACACAAGGAGGCAGCTGCACATCCTGGGCGAGGGACGCAGGGCACATTCCCACCGCACCTGCTCACCCAGCCAGGAACATCATCACCTCAGCACACAGCAGCCCTGGGATCCCCAGTCCCTCCCTCTGCAGCAGCTGGGGAGGGAGGAATGTTTTGAGAGGTAACTGGTGTGCCAGAGCGGCACTGGGACACGAACAGACAGACCTCGAAGTCCCAGCGTAGTCGCTCCTTCCCAGAAAGTCCCTTCCATTCCCCCTCCAAGTCTGTGAAGGGCAAAGCTATGACCATGTACGAATCAAACGGGAAAAGTAAGGTCTCGTCAGCTCTGTTTGCATTGTTAATTACCATCACACCAGTAACCTGAAGAATCCATTAATCTTTTGTAAGAGCAGGTCACTTTTTTCCCACAATGACAATCAATTACTGTTAATGCTACTTCGCACTTTTGTGACATATTTTATCCAGGGAATTTAAAACATTTTTACAAACAGTAATGAATTCAGTGTCCTGAACCTTTGTGGGATATTTGTATTTTACAGACGAGGAAAAGCTAAGGATAAATATTTAAAACTTGGACGCCTGAAGTTAAACACTATATGCAGATCTAAGCACCCACAGATGGTGCCTGGCTATCACAGGCTCCTATTATTCCAATTAATGCCTGACAGTAGTAATTTTACAGTATTTCTAAAGATCAAGACCAGATTATTTGGAGAAGGAATGAGGGACTTTTAATGTAGATTTCTTTAAGGCTGTAAGAGACCATCAAATCATGGAGTTTGACCTTCTGTGTAGCACAAGTCAGGGAACTTCACCCAGGTTCTCCTGCAGCCCCATAGCCTGTGGTTTGCCTAAAACATCTTCCAGGAAGACATCTGGTCTTAATTGGCAGGCATTAAGAGGCTGAGAGCCCACCTCTTACTTTGGGGTTGGTTCCTATGGTTAATCACCCATCCTGTTTGGTCTGAGTGCCTTGTCCCAGCCTGGCGGCTCCCAAACCAGGGGCCGTGACCCCAGCCGGGGTCACAGCACTTACAAGTGGGGTCATAAAGCAGACAGAAATTCAATTGTTTGTGCCCGTCCTCAGGGCTGCGAGCCTGGCAGAAGTGGGGCTCGGGACGGGAAGCGGGGCTGCAACCGGAGACCTTGCGAGCGACGGCTGGTGATGGGGGCTGAGCTGGGAAGGCAGCCTGGGATGTCCCGCTCCCCCTCCTCTGGCCACTGGGCATCATCCTCCCACCTTATTTAGTTAACAAAGATCAAAGATATCTAAATTCCCAGCATTTTTCTATCCTACAGGGAAGGGTGATGCTTAAGCTTGGGATAAAGCCACATTAAGCAGCAGGCAGTGGGGTGAGGGCAGACGGTTTGCTTGCTCAGGGCTGAAGCAGCCCTGTGACCGGTGGAGGGAGAGAGGTTTATCTCCACTGAGTGGCAGCAGAGCCCGAGCTTTTCCATCCATGCTAACGCCAGATGGGTGGAAAGTTCAGGCAGGGACCTTGTCCCAGCCCTTCCAACTGAGGATGCAGTGCCTGGTCCTCAGGGGATTCTCCTTCTCTTTAGCTCCAGCCCCGGCGAGCGCGGCTGTGCCTGCACGGCTCTGCCTGCACGGCTGCCCATCTCAGCCTCTGCCTCTCTGCGATTTTATCAATGCACAAGTGCCAGAGACTCCCACAGAAACACCGAAATTAGGGGCCTGACAACTGCTGGTGGCAAACATTGTGGAGCAGGCAGGGAAGCAGCCGTGCTGCCCGCGGCACTGAGCCCAGTTTCAGCCTCTTTTGCTCCAGCGAGCCCATCGTCTCTGCTGCAAATGTTCAGCTAATTTTAGTGATACAGTTGTTATTTCTCAGCTGATTTGATGCTCTGCAGAGCAGACAGCTTCCTTGATGAGTTATCTCCCATCCAAACTCCCTTTCTGATTGCCTCCCTCCGGAGGTCACGGACAAGGGCAAACTCTCCAGTGCCTCCAATCAGAACCGGTGGGGAAAGGGAGTGAAACAGCTGGGGACACGAAGCCACCCGAGCTGGGGCAGGAGAGAGGGCAGAGCCAGCAGCAGCGTCCTGCCGGGTCAGGAGGGATCCGCGCTGCTGCTGTGATGATCTCAGCCCAGGAGGGAGCCGAGGGAGGAGCGTGGAGCTGCTGTGAGCAGGCCTGGGAACACAGGCGGCTCCCCCGGGGCTGCGCAGGGCACAGAGCCATCCTCCAGTGAGCTCAATTGAAGGAATTAGGGGAGGCTCAGGGTGGTCTGCTGGGGAAATGAGTGGAAAGGTTTTGAATTGTGGTCGTGCTGGTGAGGCTGCCCCCACCCTGGATAGAACAAGGTCACCTGTCCCCAGCCAGGGACGGTCAGCGTGTGTCCCAGCCCCGCGCTGTGCCGCAGGGGCAGGAGCTGCATGTGGGGCACGGAGCGATGCCAGAGCAATGTGTGCAGAGCCCAGACCCATCCCCAGGGGCTCCCTTGAAACCTGGGGGGCTGCAGGGCACCGGGCTGCCCCTCCAGCACTGCCAGCATCAACAGTCCTGGATGGACCCAGGGACACGTGCAGGCAGGACAGACAGGACAGAGCCAGCCCTGAGCCGGCTCCAGCCGCACACTGAGCCCTGCACAACCTCAGACATCACGGCAGAGGCCAGGGCAGCCGGCACAGACCTCTCCAGGGTGATGCACACACCAGAGACGTGAGCTGTTGGCCAGTCACTTCTGTCTCTAAGCAACTTGGTCCTTAGGGCTGTGGGATTCAAGGGAGTAGCTCTGGTTTGGACAGTAAATTCAGCTTTTTTGGTAAAAGGAGAGCCCAAATGTTTGCACTGAAGGGCTCTGCAGAGTCAGGAGAAACAGCGAGCTCCCAGGAGAAGCACACTTCAAGCTAAATTATTCCTGACCTAACTAGAGTGGTTTCAGGATGGATAGAGCTGGTTCTCAGCATCCATGGAGCACCTGACGAGCCTCAGCTCAGTGCTGCCTCCATTTTGTACCGAGGATGCCCAGGCAGGGGCTGATGCGATCATTCGCCCAGCCGGGGAATGGGCGGGCTCCAGTCCCCCTCTGTTGCTCCATCCCTCTGCTGCTCCATCCCTCTGCCTGCTCCTGCCCTTCAAGGCCCAGCCGAGACATTTCCCTCTGGCCAAGGGCGACAGGGAGACAGATGGCACGGAGCAGAGTGCACAGAGGACTGGGCAAACATCCCCTCACCCATCAGTAGTAGAGCATTTCTCTTGTTTTCTCTCGCAGACACGTACAGTTGTCTTTGTGTGATTCACTTGGTGTTTCCTCTCCCAGCAGCCGTACCCTTGTGCTGTCCCTGCAGCCCGGTTTCCCGTCTCCCCAGCACAGCTGCTCTGCCTTTCACCACCTCCTTCCTCACGCCTGCCTGCACAGGCAGACAGGACCGTCCTTCGCCTCTGCCGCCCGCCAGCGGCTCCCTGTGCCCTGCCCCGCTGTCCCCATCCCCGCAGCACCCCGCTCCCCGGCCCCCTGTCCCCTCGCTGCCCAGGGGGACTCTCACCGCTCGGTAGGTTTTCTTCTGCCCGGCATGTTTGGGTGCTTTGCCCGGCTCCGACGAGCTCTCCACATGCATCGAGTATATGATGTCAAAGAAATCTTCCACCACAGCCACGCGCTTCAGAGAGATGCCCTCAGGCTCCGACAGTCCATCTGCCCCCTACAACAGCACAGGCAAGTTGAGTTAGTGTCAGCGATGGGTGACAGGGGTGACGAGATGGGCCCAGGGCTGATGTGGTTGGAGGGGGCAGAGTCGTGGCGCTCCAGCCCTGGGCTGCCTTGGGCACGGGGGGCGTGGGGGATAAATTAAACAGTGCTCCGGGGAGGATCCTGCTGCAGCCAGGGCAGGGGGGGGGCCTGCTGCTGTTGTGCTGCTAAAGCTGCCAGGGAAACTGGGCCAGGAACAAAAACAAGGGAAGAGTCCAGAATGAAGTCACAACCAATCAAGAAATTCAATTTTCATGATTTGGGGTGATTTTACTAGGCAGGGAACAGGCAGAGGAAGCTCTTCGGACCTGCACGCGGTACTAAACCACCCTGGGAAGCCCCACAATGCGGGGCACGCTCCCCGCGGACCCGGCTCAGCCCGCGGGATGCAGCTTCACTGCGATGCCAGGATGCGGCCCCTGACGGAAGGAGCCAGAATCGCCCTCCTTCCCCGCGCTGACCTTTCCGAGGCACCCTCCCTCGCTCGCGCACACAGAGCAGCTGAGCGCTGGCAGCAGCAGCGCAGCTCTTTGTGTGTCAGGATGTGCTGGAGAGCAGGAGGCAGCAGCTCTGCCGCGCGGCCGTGGTGACAGACTGGTGGGAGTGGGAGGTGTGGGGAGCCGTGCTCCCCGAGCCGGCTGGCAGCGAGGTGTGAGCTGGGGCAGGGTGTGAGCTCGGGCAGGGCGGGCAGCCCGCGGGACCCGGCAGCTGCTCCCGGCGCTGTGGCACAAAGCACCCGCACCAGGGGGCTCAGGGGGACGGCGGGCGGCTCCTGTAATGGCCAGGGTACCAAAAAAGGGCCAGGCTGCGGGAGGTCACTCAGCTTCTCCCTTGAAAAAAAGCCATTGTTGCATAGACAGTTGTATATACATATAAATATACACATATTATATGCACATATACATACATACATATATGCAACTCATCCCTTTGAGGCCTGCTTTCCAAAAAGGTACGCACGGATGCCATCCGGCTGGTGCACAGCAAGCTGGGGAGCAGCAGCCTGCACATCTAAATGACCCGCACACAACGTTTCTCACGTGCGTTCACACGTCCCTGTGCGCAGGCAGGGGCTGCCAGAGGTCCGCACGCAAAGGGAACAGCCCGTCTCCCAACCTTTATTTTCTGTTGTCGGTGGTGGCTGGGTTCTGTTTATCTGATACGGTCTATAGATTGAATAAATGCTGTTCTTAAGCCACCAGTCAAGGGACTCTCAAAAATCAATCATTTAGAGGGACCACCTTCTGCTAAAGACTGTTTTCTTGGGGGAGCAATCTCTTAATGTGAAGCACTGCCTGTTAAAGTTGGCTCCTCACCCCGATTTCAGAACAGAGCCTGCCGTACTGGGCACGAACTGCAGCGGGACGGGTCGCTGTGCTCACCCGGGACTGGGGCACAAGGATTTTCCAACACAAGCCACCTCAGCCATCCCCAGAGACCCAAGCCCTATCTAAAGGTGGCTGTAACAAAGAGAATATTGAGAATGAACACAAGGGGCAGGGTGGCAGTGCTGCCGTGGTGGGGGTCGGGAAACCTCACCCAAAGGAGTGTCTTTGAGGAATATAAATCTAATTTCTTCTGTCACCGTTCGGGGAGTTTCACTTTAATCGAGGGCATGGGTATTCCCCTGCCAACGAGGAGAGGGCATTAGGAGGCTTCCTACTGACCAATAATCCTCAGAGCAGGGTTGAAATGAGGATAATTACAGAAACAGGACAAAGGAAAACGCTTCAGGAGAAAAGCACAGTCAGGTGCAATAAGCAAAGCCCTCAAAATTAAGGTTGTAGCCAACCAACCCTGCACATAAATCACTATTTCCAGGGCCATCCCAGCCAACTAATACCCCCCTCCCTGCACGGCCAGCAGTGCCCTATTTCCTCCTCGGTTTCAGAACAAACACTGTTAAGGTAACCCCAGGGTCTGGGCATCACTACAGCCTTTCTGCCTCCCCCCACCCTTGGGGGCACTGGAGCCGCCTCCTCGACACCCCGTTCCCTGCAGGGAACCTCCCCTGGCTCCTCGTGTCTCTTCAGCCCATGTCAGCCTTGTGACTTCTCTCCCCGTGATGATTATTTAGCTCTGGGAAGCAGGTGAGATGCAAGAGGTACCAAAGTCACCGGATATAAGAAGCTGCATCAAGTCAGTGCTTCTAGGATTACAGAGTTTTGTATCTGGCAATATAAGCAAATGTTGACCAAGGACTTAAGGAGACACACGTGCCGTAGACAACTTCTCAGAGGGGCCCATGCCCCTCTGGTTCCTCCTTCCACACCCAGTATTGCTCACCAGTATTCAAGGCATGAGTCAGAGCCCATAGTATCTCAGGACGGCGTAAAACCCCTTAGGTTTAAAAAGCAAGAAAAATTCTGTTGGGAAGAATGATGGGAATAAGGGATGCACTTACCCCCTCCTGGCATTGCAGCTTTACTGGAAGCCGCTTGCCCCTAAAATACTTAGAAGATTTCAGGAGCAAAACTCAGCTTTAAAATAAGCGTTTGGGAGCAGGTGGCATTTCAGGTGCCGATGCCAGAAAGCCCCTTTGCCATGTCACAGGCACCCACTGCTCCCTACATCTGCCCAACATGACTTCGTCTCTCCCCCTCCCCAGTCTCTCCTCCTTCCCCCTCCCCGCACAGCCCGTCCCACAGGTCTCACCCCCTTTCTCCCACCTGCCCCACCTCCCCAGCCCGCAAGCGCTCTCTCCTCTCACCTCCTCTCCTCCGGGTTATCCATCAGGTCTCTTTTCTCCCCAGTGTCCTTTGTCTTCCCCATCTCCTCCAGCCCCACATTTCTCTGCTTGCCTCCTCCTCGCACCTCATGAGCCCCTGTAGCCCCACGTCCCCCTCCAGCACATCCCCAGCGCCCTGGTCCCCCTCCCCCTGCTCTGCCCACCCCAGCCATTCCTCCGCTCCCCCAGCTCCCGCTGCCCATTGCAGCCACAACCGGGCTCTATTCACACCGGAGAGCAGCGCCGGGGGGCGGCTGTTTGGGCCTCGCTGCCCCCGGCCCCGTGTCACCACCGCGGCCAGCGCGGCCGGTGCAGAGCAATGGGAGGCGACAGCCATTTCAGGATGTCCTGGGGCACAAGGATGGCAGTGCTGCCACCCGCCTGGGGATCGGCCGTGGCGCTGGCAGCGCTCGCCCGCCGAGCCCCTGCCCCGGCAGCTTTGTTCTCGGCAGCTGCCCCGGCCCTGCCCGCAGCTCCCGGCCCCGGGCCCGCCTGGCCCGCCGCGGCTCCCCCTGCCCGGGCCGGGCCCTTCGCCCTCCCGCTCAGGGCGACGGCCGCA
>VWYH01004579.1:931093-943115 GCA_013399365.1 Pampusana beccarii | reverse complement strand
GGGCTCAGGCTGCGGGCAGGGCCCCGCCGTGCCCGGCCCCGGGCTGGGGCAGTTCCCGCGCCCCGCAGGCCCCGCGGACAGGGCGGGCTCGGCCGCCCCAGCTGTCGCGGCCGCTCCCTGCTGCTCCCCCCAACACCAGAGCCCCCGCCACAGCCCTGCCATGTCTGCCACACGGACCTGCCCTGCCTCACAGCCCCACAGCGGCACCCATGGCCGCCCTCCCGCAGCTGAGCAGCTCCCTCACTCCCAGCCCCGCTGGGTCTCCACAGACCCCGCAGCCATTCCTCTGCTGCCCAGCACGCGTGTGAAAACTGTCATAATCGGAGCGATTTACAGCTAAACTACAGCGCTGACACACAAACTGGGTTTTCTGCAGGCCAGCAGGTCTCAGGCCGGCAGCTGCCACCCGATCCCAGCGCGCTGACCTCCACCCCGAGCCCCCTGAGCCGCCACCGCCCCGCGCGAAACCAGAGCCAGCGCGGAGCAGCTCTGTGGAGCCCAGGGACCAGCCGCAGGCTCCATGCACCGGGCTCCTGGCCCTGCGAGCCCTTCCCCGCCTTGGACTCTCTCATCTGGGAGAATCTGGGAGGATTTAATCTGAGCTGCGAGCCAGGGAGCCAGGTCTCCGACACCTGCGTGCTCCCAGCTCCTCTTCAGACTGACTGGGGGACCTGGTACCTGCCCGGGCTGGAGGGTGCTGGCTCTGCCCTGGCACCGGCTGGCAGGGGCAACTTCTGCATCCCCCGGCGGGGCTGGCAGCTCTGCTGGGGCCCGGGAAGCTGCCCCTGCGTCACGGCTCCGCAGGGAAGCATCCCGTGTCAGCAGGGGTTTGCTGGAGGGCCATGGGGCAGGGGGTGCGGGAGTGGGATGCAAGGGAGCACCGACTGCGTCCCCATCTGCTGTGTTCAACAGCAGATAAAGCACTGCCTTGGCCTTTGCGCAAGGGGCTGATACTAGCCGAATTCGGCTTCCTGCGAGTTAAAAGCCGCTTCCTGCCGGCACGGCCCTGCCTGATAATGGCTGCGCTCTGTTCTCTGGCCGGGGAGCAGACCCTCTGCCCTTGCCTCTTCTTGCGCTCACCACATGAAAGCGTTCATCTCTGTATCTCCCAACCACAGCATCTCCTCTCCCCGCCTCTCAGCACATAAATTTCCCACTGCTGTCTGGAAGGGCTGCTGTCCCACTCATCCCTGGGACACCCAAACGGGAGGGCTGGGGCCGGCTGTGCTGAGCTGCCCCTCAAGGTCACCTCCCCTGCCCGCAGCAGAGGCGGCAGCGCTCGCTCTGCCTGCGTCCCTGCTGCCCGCTGAGGGTCAGGATTGGGGTCCCCACTCCCACGCTGGGACCAGCCACCCCATGGCACAACCGTGGGCTCCCCCGCGCAGACTCTGCAGCGATCAGCCATCCCTCGTGTGAGCCCTTGGTGATTTCTCTGCTGCACACACAAAGCTGCCATCACATACTTGTTTTGAGATCAGCAAACTTGGGGTTGTGTTTTAACCGAAGCACTCAGCTCTCTTTAAGGTGCCTTTCTAATTTCCTACAACTTGTGTTTTGTTCTAGGGAAATTTCTGCTCTTTAGAAAAAAAAATGATCAGCTGTAACGGGGAGCAGACATGCACAGCCAAAAGCAGTTGGACACAAACTCCAACATAAGGGGTGAAATTCTTCCATGCCGTCAGGGACATCCCGGTGGGCGCTCCAGAGGTGACACCTCCAGCCCATCTCCCAGGCCACCCACCACCCCCCCAGCTGCTCCCGCACCGTGTGTCCCACCTCTGCAGCCCCTCCTGCCGCACAGCACTGAAACAGGCGTTCTATTGCAATATGGACTCGTACAACTTTTGATCAAGAAACTGTTCTTGGTACTTCTCATCTCTGGGAAGTCGGCCCTTGATTGGCTTCTATATTTAGACTTCTCCAGGGCTTTAGGAAGTTCACTCCTCATGGTATTTAGGTGTAGGATGAAAGCAGCTTTTGCGGGGGATATGTTAAACCACAGCAGGCTCCCTCTGCTAATGCTGCAAGGAGAAAGAAGAGCTACATTCCTCAAACTTCCCTCTTCCTCGTGTCCCTCATGCCACGGGCACAGTGCATGCCTTAGAAATAGGCACTGGGGAAATGCGAGGCCGAGAACAATATCAGCTGTATTGCTCATAATAAAAAGAACCCATCAGAGGAAGATGGGAAATGCTCTCACTTACAGATTTTGCTCTTTTTTTCTCCTGGAAATATTTTGCTGGGAAATTTTTCTGATCATTTCTGGTTGAAAAATGGGAGAAAAGCGGTTGCTGAAATGTTGATTGTTTCCCTGTGCTAAGCATTTATATGTCATTTTGCACGAACCACCAAGCAAACATGAAGCCTCATCCTGCACACACAGCTACAGTCCTGCTCACTGCAGGAACACCAGCTCGGCTCATCAGCTGAGCTTCGTCCAGCCCAGGAGAGCTTGTTTCTCCAGGGGAAACCGAGGCACAAAGAACAAGCCATTTTCCTGAAGCAACACCTTGACTCAGGCCAGGAGCCGGGGTGCCCGGGGCCTGGCTGCAGCCTGCGCTGGGTGCATTTGCATTGTTTCTCTACCCAGAACTGTACACAATACTTTTTTTTTCTTGCAAAGTAAATACTTCCATGTGAGGGGGAGCCAGGCGCATTATTTTTAGCTGGCAAACAAAGCCGAGGTGTACGTCTTTCAGTGGGGGACAGGCGCCTCTTAGGAGCGAGCTGCTCTTTCAGCAGCTGCAGCTGAGCTGTCGAGATGGGTCCAGGCCTTTGCTCTGACCTCGGCTTATTCCTCTCGGGGCTCCCAGGCCTGGGAATGAAAACACAGGGCCTGGGAGGGGCGAGCAGGGAAGCGGCAGCTGCAGAGGGCCCAGGTGGGCTATGGGTGCCAGGAAGGTGGGTGGGTGTGGGGGCTGGCGGGGGCTGCTCCCCTGAGGAACGGGGCCGCCTCCTGTGCTGGGGCTGCTGAAGAGGGAGGAGAAGCCCGGCAGGCAGAGGTTTACTCCATGCCTGCTCAGAGCTCTGCTCCATGCCTGCTCAGAGCTTTGCTCCATGCCTGCTCAGAGCTCTGCTCCATGCCTGCTCTGCCGGGATGCAGAGGACATTTTGCACGGCGCAGGAGAGTGGACCTGCCTCCCTGCGAGCGCCGGCTGCATGCGGGCAGGGCAGGCAAGGATCTGGCACGCGGAGATGAGCACAGCACTCCCCAAAAAACGTGACCCTGCGTCCGCCTGCCAGGAAAGAGCGGGGAGCTGGTCCTGCGCTGCCTGTGCACTGGGTTACAGGGCAGGCGAGTGCGCTCTTCGAGGGTAACCAAATCCTGGGTGCCGCGGAGCAGCCCCAGCTGCCGTGGGAGCGCCGTGTATCTTGGTTTTGGTGAGAAAAGCTGCTGCGGCCTTGTGAGCAGAGCTCCCGACTGCCCTGCCTGGGACATCGCTCCCTGGGGCCGCAGCCTCACACCGTTAGCTGGGACATCGCGCTGCTCGGCTCTGCAGCATGCCCTGACCTGGCCTGCTCTGGCCTTCTAACAGAGAAGGTACGATGGACATTATTATTTGGGTTTTATTATAATGCTGCAGTATTTTTTGCTATTTTGAAACAGAGTTAAAATGTGAGTGTTGGGGTTTTTTTAATAAATCCGTAAGGATGGCTAGGAATTGCATAATGACATTTGGGACTTGTTTTAGGTGATGGGGGGCATGCTGCAGGGGTGGGGGAAAGGGGGAAAAATGGTAGACTGCATTTAGAATTAGAGAAGTGTTTATATTCCATAGCATCTTGAAAGAAATCTAGAAAATATTGAAAAGATACCGCTGTAACACAAACTCAGAACATGTTTAAAGCTGTCTCTTCCCTGTGAAGTAACTTATCACGATCAGCAATCTCCACAGCGCTGAGGCACTAATCTAATAAAGATCACCACCAAAGCAAAATCATTTGAGTTGGAGGGGGACAAGGCACCGTAACGCGCGCTGAGGTGACCTGTCACAGCAAGGTGACCTCTCTGTTCCTGGGAACAGCCCAGCAGCGTTAGGGCAGCCATGCGACATCATCACATCTACAGCGAGGACACGGTGATGTCAAAATGAAACTAAGTAGGAGGAGGCACAGAGCAGCAGCAGCAGGTTTAGCTCATCAGTGGCGAGCAAAATTATGTAAAATAAGTTACAAATGGTACGACAGTGAGTCAAGGTCAGGCTGGGCTGAGGCTGAGCCCTGGGCACACGAGATCCCAGCTCCCTGTTCCCTGGCGATGCCCAGTGTGTGGGCACAGTGAGACTCCTGCGGAACAGCAAGATGTGCCAGGATGAAAGCGCTGACAGCTCAGCAGCCGCTCGAGGGGGCAAAACGCCTGCAAGCCATCCCAGCACACAGTAAGGGCACCGCAGGGCTCCGGCCATGTCGTGGTGCCAGAGCCTGGAAATGCCAACCTCCCTCCTTACACCCTGCACCAGCACCTCTGTTCCCAGTGAGCATGCTGGGGTCACCAACACTGCGCCTTAAATGCAGATGGTGCTGAACCATGATGGTTGTATTGGGCTCCATAACCCCTTTTTCCAACACATGAACCCAGCAAAACAGCATCAGGCACCCTCTGCGAGAGCAGGTGCCCACCGTTGTCACCGCACACATCTGTTCTGGGCTGCACAGGCAGCTCTGCAAGGGGGAGATGGTGATGGGAACCCGCCGTGTGCCTGCACTCAGGTAAACCCCCTCTGTATTCTGGACGTTTCCACCATAGCCGCACAAGGTGGACCCCAACTCTTCCAAAATCCGAGCTCTGACTTGTAAATAATGCCCAGGAAGGATTCCCCATTAACCTGGGATGGCCAAGTGCATTTTTTTGAGCTGTTGACTGAGGGGGAGCAGAAGTCAAGCATGTTCTTTAGCGCTCCATCACGGTAATCCATCCACAGAGACCCCTCTCCCAGCAACATCCCACCACATCTGCTCCAGCTGCCACATCACCGCAGGTTGCACACATGGGGCACACGGAGCGGCCTCACATCTGGGTCTCCCTGGTTTCTGCGAGTCTGTGTCTCCAAACAGGGATGCTACTGGGAGCAGAAGAAAGGGAAGGCAAACCAGACGGGGCAGGGAAGCCAGACAATTAATATAACCTGCCCTCTGCGTGAGGAATAAATTGGCAGCTGACAGGTTATAATCTGTGCAAGCAGGATCTTCACAGGAGAGGTGAAGGCTCCATTGGGGGCCAATTGGATGGTTAATTAGGAGGACAAAGCGGAGGATTCGTGAAAATGTTTATGAAACAGCGCTTGGCAAGGGAGCCTCTGAGAAACGCTCACCAGAGAGGAGTTGCTTTTGGTTAGGAGGAGGAAACACGAGGGTGAAACAGCAGAACCGAGCACCGAGAGAGAAAACAGCAATGCAAATGTCCGTAAAGAGGGACGGGGATTCCCGAGTGCGATGCAGAGGAGTTCAGGGAAGGACCCTACGACATCTAATTTTTCTAGAAACACACGGGCCGCGTGCCCCCTGTTCCTGCTCCCTCGCTGGTCCCAGCTCTGCGCCCGAGGCAGCGGCGGTGGGAACAGCCTCTCCAGGGAGCCGCCAGCCAATCCTCGCCCTGCGGAGAAGGGCACGAGGAAAGCAATTAAACCAGAGCTTTGATTAGGACTCACAGATGACTGCTTGTGTTAGAAATGCCTGAGCTTCTCTAAGCATCTTGGCGGTGGCGGGAGCCGGGCTGATCCCCCGTCCCCTCCCGGGCGCGGGGCGGCTGCCGCAGGAGCGTGACTGATGCTCGCTGTCCCACACGCGGCTCCGAGAGCTCAGAGGTAGGAACCAGTTGCTAAGAGACAGGACTGTACTTTCCAGCCCACATCCAGACCTTTGTCACCAGCTCAAGGGCTTTCTGCTGGATCAGAATGCCTGGCGCAGGTGAGCAGGAGCCCTCAGGCCACCAACCCGGCCCAGACACCCGGTCCTGGCTCGGGGAGCCGCACAACTGGCACCCAAACTGCTGATGGGCGTGACAAACCCTGGTGTGTCCCCAGGGGATGAGCTCCCCTGGGCTGGCTGCTGGTCCCAGTGCTGCGGGCCTGCAAACGGGAACACCCTGTTGGTAACTGGGCACCAGTGCAGATGGTACTTGCAGCACTCAAACCCAGAGAAGGTTTTGGATGTCTGGGCAGCGTGGGTGAGTGGATGACTCAGGGTTTGCTTTGAGATCACTCATTCACATGCAAGCCAATCCCGGAGCCCCCAACTTTATTCTCCTTTTTTTTTTCTGAGGGGTGCCTGATGAAGCGGAATTCATTCCTTATCCCGGAGACTGCCCGAACACAGACCTGTCATCATGTCTGGCAAGTGGAAAGCTCAAATTCTAAGCCACAGAAGCCAAGTTACCCCGCTTGCTCAGAACACCCCCTCGTTCTTGGCCAGGAACGGGTCCATCCGCGCCGCCAGCGTCGCTGCTGCCCATGTGCCAGGGGAACCGCGTCCTCCGGGCTGCCGAGCCCACATAGAGCATGGGCAGAGGAAACATTCCCAGAGCATCTCGGTTTCTTGGTTCTGTGCATGGCCCTGTATCAGGTGGAAAGACAACCAGCCTCCTCTCAACTTCCAACAACCGCTGCCTTAGTCTCAGACACGTGGGGAAGAAGCTGTTACACCAAACCTCTGCTCTGTCTGCACCCGTATACACGCACATAGAGTCTGCAGCTGTTTCTCCTCAAATAAATTGCTACTCCTTGGCACCAGTCATAAAAGTGGAGTTCAGCAGCATTCCAACAAAGACGATTTTGGCCAACAGGTACCTGCCCTTGCTACAATCAGCTAATTAAACCAGACACTGAAACTCGGTAGTGGCTTTGGCCCATCTTGATGCAATTCTTTAGAGGTGGACACAGCTAATATGAGATCAGGGGAAGTTAATTGCTAATTTGCACTAAAGGAAGAGATATGAATATGCATTCCCCTGTCACAGCAATGCAGACAAGGTTTGGGGAAGGCAGAGTATCTATGCGGGCTGGGGAATGAATGCCCCATCGATGCTCCTCCATCCTCTGTGCTTTCCCTGCCATTGGTTTTGTCCACAGCAGAAACTCATAGACTGCTCATATCAGGCATAACGTAACAGCAAAACCAAAACTGTAGAAATGATATCAGCTGGAGATTATTGCTAAGAATGGTTTGGACAAAGAGATTTTTGAGCAAGTTCTCGCTGAAAGGAGTGCGGCCACCTCTGCAGGGCTCTGCTGCATGCGAACTCCCCTCCTGCTCGTGGTGGGAGCAAATCCCTGTGAGCAGAGCCACATGTGGCTGCACAGCCCATCCTCCCAGCTCCATGGTGGCCCAGGACCCGGAGCGCTGGGACCCTCTGCACGGGCGGGACCCGAACAATCAGAACATCCACACCTCACCTGGGTTTCTTTCCATTTTAGCTTCATTAACACAGCCTTGCAGAGCTGTGCTTTGTTTGCTTGATTTTTTACCTTCCTCAGAGAAGGTTCCCACCAAGAACCACAAATCCAAAAGGAATTGTAAGGTGAGTGAGATAACTTTTGGATGAAAGCTACCCGAAAAATGCTGTTCGTCTCGGATCAGCAATGCCATTGATGTTTCTGGAATCCCATAGGATGTACAGAGTAGACTGGCTATTATTTTAGAAACTGTTTGCTCAGACACATACGAGGGGACTGGGAGCGGTGGGATGTGGGACCTGTGCTGATGTGACTCCAGGTCTCCCGAGTGCCGGTAACCAAAGCCGCTCCCCGAGGCTGCGGCTGCCTGGGGACAGTGGCACCTCCTGCTGCAGCGGCACCACGTGCACCGCCCCGCGATGCCAACCGCGGCGATGGGGCTGCCTTACACCCGGGCTTGGCAGAAACGAAGCAGGGGCTGAATTCGATGCTGATTTCCCCCCTTGTGCCCGAAGCGGCTGCAGTAGACCGTCCCGAGGGGAGGGACGGGCGGGCGCGGGAAGCAGCTCTGCTGCCAGCTCTCCTGCTCCCAGCTTGGCCACGACTTCATTCTGCCAGTCTGCGTAACTGCAGATTGTCAGAGCTCTTTAAATTCACCTTGCAAAGGTACTGGAAGCTTTTGCTGCTGTCTGGTGAGCTTAAGCCAGCTTTCAGGCCCAGAGGACTGGGTATCACCGCTGTGACTCTCACCACGAGCAGACTCAGAATTAAAAACTGCTCCTGATGTGCAAACTTGGAGTTGAATCTGTAATGGATGTTGATGCAGGAGGTTTTCTCTGGACTGTGTTGGATGGGAATTGGGCCAGCATCACGCCAGTCTCCTGAGCGCACGTTTAAACATGAACCTGCCACTGGCTCAGCTCCGTGGAACAGCCAGCGCTGCCCCGTGCGCTCAGGGCTGCGTGTTCACAGCAGGTGAGGGCTCTGGATGCTCCACGTAGAGCTTGTGCTATACAAGTGATAGACGTTTCTCAGATAATACCCTCAGGCCCATTTGCCTTGTCTAAGGCTCTTCTGAATGGTCTCGATTTATATTTTTTTTATCACTTGAAATCCACAGAAAGTCTAAGTGGTTATTCACACAGTGAAAACCTTCTGTTGACTAATGTTCTTAGAGGTTATAGATGTGCAGCTTTTTGGGGCACTGAATATGGGCATTGAAGGGTACTTGTACCAGGAAAAATGTAGCCTCTATGAGCTGCCGGCGCAGCATCTTTGCAACGTGCCCAGCTCCTCAGCTCGAGCGCTGTGCTGTGCTGTGCCGTGCTGTCCCACGGCTGGCACCGCGGCTTTCCCAGCACAACGCTCCCTGTCTCCAGCACTAAAACACATTTAGGGACAGGATGTATCGTGAGATTTATCTGGTGCTTTTCCTGCTGTCGGTGAAAGGCCTCCATCCATTTTGCTTTTTGGTCTCATCATTTCCCTCTGTAGCGCTCCCCCAGCAATAATAACTTTTCTCGGGTGAGTTTCACCAGGTACAACTGTGAAATAATTTCCAGTACCTGGCTCCGGGGGAGCCAGCACAGGTGAACTGCACTTGTACAACCGCAGCAAACACCCACACAAACATCCTCAGCCCTTCAGCAATGCCCACAAGAGCCCTGGAGCCTCGTGCCAGCTCTGCAGGGATAGGGAGCAGCAGGAAAGCAAAAGCAAATGTGGGCAGTGCTGCGCAGCCTGCCCAGTCCCCGAGCGCCCCGAGTCCCCGTGGGCCGGTCTGACGCCCGGCGTCCCCTGCCTCATCCCGCAGCCTCAGCTGCATCACAGCTGCCAGGACGAATCTGTCCTGCGAGGCTGGCCGCCGCTCCGGAGCTGTGACAAGCTCCCACCATGCAGGGCAAACTACGGCATTGATTTAGAGTGTAGGTAACCGCTCCTGAGTGAACGCCCGAACTGGAGTCAGAGGCACCAGAGCCTCCCCTGCAGACCCCGCGGCTGCAGCCAGACCCAGCTGCATCGCCCCTTGTCACCAAGGCGCTGGCCGCATCCCTGTGCCGCGTCTCCATCTCACTCTGCATTCGTACGAGAAAGACTGTCTAAATGATGCTAAATGCTTAGGACAAGAGGGACACGAGATTATAATGAACTGCATCTTAGCACCTTGTCACGAACAAATTCCCCACAGTTCTTAGCAAATCTGGGGAGAAGGGAGAGCCCTGAGCATCGAGTACCGGGTTTGGCCCAGTCTGCAGATAACGAGGTGTTTTACACCTTAGCGCACATTATCTGCATGAGGAAAGGGCCGATCTGGGCACTTTGGGCTGTATCCATTGTCTGTGCTGCAGCAGCACACAAAGATACCCTCCTCCTCCTCCTCCTCAGTACAGCCTAAGCACATTTTTTTTTCCCAACTCCCTGACCTAAAGGATGCAGCATCCAGCCCGTACCTGAACAGGGCTGTCAGACAACAATGTCCTACGCTGCCAACTCTCATGTGTTTATCAGCGTAAGGTTTTTTTTTATTGTATGTGTTAAATGTCCAGCATCTTTGGGACATTCATCTGGGAAAAAGAAATCCGAACAGTCTCTGTGCCAGACATCCGTCCGCACTGCTGTTCCTATTCCCAGTGCATTCTTTGAGAAGACCACCATCTGCTCTGACCACCACCTCAGGCAGATGCCCCCTTCTCAGTCCCAGCTCCCGAGCCACCCAAATCTGATTAGGCCTGTTCTGATGAGAGGCCTGGAGGAGGGCAAGGGAAAGTTACTCAGGAGAGAAAATAATAACCACATGTTAATTATGTTTTCGCTGTAGATGCGCAGAAAATACACAAACCAGCTCAGGATGCATAAGCCAAAAGGAACAACTCTACCGGGTTGCTGCTGGGGAGTTATTATTTTTTGCATCTGGGATTTTTTTATTTTTTTTTTTTAGAGGAGGAGTGGCCCCAGCCCTGTCAAGGGAAGGAGAGATCTTATCCCCGCTGCTGCCCTCTACACGCTCTGTACCACCTCTCTCCCAGCTTTCACTCCCGGTCCCTCGGATTTCCTGTAGTGACCTGCAGATGCAGCACGGCAGCGGCCACCCCTGCCCCCCCGCTGCACCCCGGCCGCGCGTGTTCCGCCTGTCCCCGCAGCCCTGGGACAGTCCCGAGCACGATGCTGCCCCGGCAGATGTGCTCCAGGAAGGACAAGCGCGCAGGACGAGCCGTATCAGGTTGCTGAGGAGCACAGCCAGGAGACAGCAACCCAAACGCTGCTCCAAAAGTATTTGGGAAAAGCAGCTGAACAGGCATTAAACCAGAATACACGTTTAACTGTCAAGCGAAAGGCTCCTATCAGCTTCATGAATTATTTGACTGCATGCACGAGACAAATGAAATACACCCACAAACCCAGCCCAAACCACTGAGGATGAGGAGAGCACTGAATTATCAGGAGCTGAAGAAAATCCCTGTCAAGTTATCTCTAAATTTGAGAGCCACTTCAGGGAAAAACAAAATGCAGTAACTGCATCCATCTGAATGGCTCCACAAGATCCCAGCAGAAAGGGGCACGGTGGAGCTGGGGGGCCAGGACAGAGGGCCCAGGAGGCAACAACTTCTACAGACTCTGCACTGGAGGATTTTGGGGAGCACAATGCCTGGTCTGCCCTATAGCCTGTGTGGCTCTGTAAAGCTTCCCCAGCCCCAGCGTCCGGCAGGCTCTGGAAAATAAACGGTATTGCCCCGTGGAAAACGCAGCTGTCCCCCGAGGGCATGCCTGCTTTTTGTTTGCTGGTTCACAGGAGCCGGGGTGGATCTCCTATCTGCAGCCTGCAGGGACTCTGCCAGGGAAGATGCGGGGGCCTAGACACGCTCCTCGCTGAAACTTCATCTGTGCAGAAGCCCTTTGGGAATACACGGGCTTGCGCCGGCCTCGTTGAGCTGCTGACCCTCGGGACTCCCTCCCGGACAAAGGGGAGGGGGCGTCTCGCTAGCAGCAGGGTCGAGGGAGTCTGGCTCAGCCTCTCTGGGGTACCATGACTCTGCAGCATTTGGAAGATCTGGGATAGAGTCGCAGGCTGGATGGAGAGGACCCGGGGGAAGTGTGGTATCTGCCGAAGCGGGGACCGCTCCTCATCTGCCCTCGGCTGGGGCTCCTGGGTGGGGAGGGAAAGTGGGAAAGGAGGGCTGCAAAGAGGTCTCCAAAAAAAATTGCAAAGAATTTTTTTTGGGGCATGGCATGGGGGAGGGGGGCTGCAAGGGGAGAAAGAAAGGCTCCTCTGAGCACCACGAAGGGAAAGGGAGAAATAATGACCCTTCCCCCTCCCCCCAATAATAAGGCAGACCAGATGGGAGGTAAATAGTGCGTTTAGAAGCATTTGCCACAGATGGGCTGCCCTCAATGGAAGCATCCTCCAGCCACATCAATGCTGGAGTCTGTGTGTGCACAGAAAACACTGCACCCTTTAGAGCAGCGGCAGCAGCAGCAGCAGCGGGGAGAGGAGGGGAGGGACGGGGAAAAAAAAATCCCTCCCGAAGCCCTTCTGTGCCCGCTGGCCCGCAGCAGCCCCCGGCGGGCCGGCCCACCCCGGGCAGCGGGGGACAGCGGGGCCAGGGGAGCCGCCGCGCCGGGCGCACCCTGCG
>VWYH01004579.1:914826-929293 GCA_013399365.1 Pampusana beccarii | reverse complement strand
GAGGGGGCGGTCGAACCGGAGGGATGTTGGGGGTCGTGGGTCCAGGTGCCGGTCCCAGACAAAGGGCCGGCGGGGCGCGGGCGCACGTGTGCGGCGGGACGGGCCGGCGGGGGCGGAGGCGGCACCTGCCGAGCCGCCGCAGAGCCGGGGAGGAGCCGCGGGGGCAGCGGGAGCGGTTGGGGTTCGCCACCCGCCGGAACGGCCTGGAACGGGCGGGACGGAGCCGCTATGGCCGGGGATCGCCCCGCAGCGCCTGCCCGGAGCGGCTGCGGCTTGTCCCGCCGGACTGGGAGAGCCGCACCCCGGCCCCGGGGCAGCCCCGGAACGGGAGACAAAGGCCGGACCCCGGCCCCGCTGCCTCGCTCCGCTCCCCCCGCAGCCGCCTCCGCCCGCCGCGCCTGGGCAGGAGCCGGGAGAGCATCCTCCGTGCGCGGCGCGGGGGGGCTGCGGCCGGGCAGCTGTCCTGCGGCGGGACCCAGCCCCGCCACGGCGGGGCGCGGGGAGGCCGGGCCACGGTCCCGCTCCGGGGGGTCTCTGGTGGTGGGCGGTCACAGCTGGCCCCGGGGGCGACATGGGGCCGCCCGTCCCACCCGGCAGCTGGGGCTCTGTGCTTCCCCGGCGGTCACACGCCTGTGCCGTGTGTCTGGTGGTGCCACGCATGTGCTCTCTGTCTGCCAGTGCCACATATGTGCTCCATGGCCACCTGGCAGTGCCACGCGTGTTTTCCTGGTGTGTTCCTCAGTGCCACATGTGTGCTCCTAGACTGTCCATCAGTGCCACGCATGTGCTCTCAGTCTGTCCATCGATGCCATGCGTGTGCTCCCTCTCCATCAGTGCCATGTGTGCACCCTGCCTGTCCATCGATGCCACATGTGTACTCCCAGTCTGCCCCTCAGTGCCTCATGTGCTCTGTGCCCCCCAGCAGTGCCATGCGTGTGTTCCTGGTCTGTCTGTTGGTGCCACACATGTGGTCCCAGTCTGCCCACAAATGCCACGTGTGTGCTGCTGCTCTGCCCAGGAGTGCCACATGTGCTCCATGCCCACCTGGCAGTGCCACGCACCTGCTCTGTGCCCACGGGGGACACAGCAGTGGCACATCCCAAGGGCTGTCTGCGTTGCCAGCAGTGGTAGGGCCGGTGTGAGGACGCAGGAGCAGGAACTGGGAGCCTGTGGGAACCTGGAAGAGGAATTTGATGTGTCGGGGAGTTGTCTGAGCCCAGTGCTGGAGGTGTGGGGTGCCATGGTGGTGCAGCCAGTCAGTGCTCAGGTGACCGTGGTGCCACATGCCCAGGGCTGGCACCAGGAGAGAAGGGGAGGGCGTTTCACCTGCCAAAGGGCGGTTTTCTTCATGGCCCCTCTCCCCGTGCCAGCTGCCCTGGGCCTGTCTGACAGACCCCTGAGGTGGGAACTGAATGCTGCAGGAGCTGAGCCGTGGGCCAGCCATGCCAGAGGGGACACAGTGGAAACGGGATGTCCGTGACACTGGAGCATTGAAATTAATTATTGAAATATGCCATTGTAAATCATGTTGACCTTCTATACCCCACTGGATGTCTGGACACCTCTCAAAAAATTCCCAGCGTCACCATCCAGTTTGCACTGGGCCCAACATGACACTGTTGGAGCAGGACTTGTGGAGTACGCAAGGTCTTCCTGGTTTTCTGCCATATAATACAGGGTGCCTACAGGACCTTGCTAGTGCACTGCAGTATTTTTGCTGACCACTAAAAATAAGATGGACATCCTTTCAAGCCTCAGTCAGCCATGTAAGCAGAGCTTTCTCGGGGGACTGCTGCAGGGAGCCGTTGGGTGGATGGAAATGGCAGAAAAGAGGATATTCTGCACAGCTGGGGCTTGGTGGACAGCGTTCTCACAAGGACTTTGCAGATGAAGTTAGGCTCATCTCTTAGCCTGCACAAAGTCTTCCCCTGCCTCGGCCCACCCATCTGAAGCTGTGGTAGGAGATCGTGTATCCATCGAACTGAGATATTTTCACATGAACAGAACCAGTTTGGATTTTAGTGCTGCCAAATCACAATGACCATCAAATGTTAGCTCCATCGGCACAAAGCAGATGAGCATTATATTAATGGTCAGTTGACACCCCTCCTTGGCATGAGTGACACTTTGCAGAGCAAGGCACCAGCTGAAGGGCCCGAGTCTGTCCCAGCAGAGAGAGGGAGCTGGTGGAGGGGGTCGAGGGAGCGAGGGGCCGCACGTGCTGGTCATTTGGTCACAGATACCCTGTCCCTGCTCACAGACAGTGGTTTGGTTGGGTGGACATGTTCCTGGCATGGGGGGAGCCAGTTGCTTCAGCCCCATGGTAGGCATGGCTGGTAGAAGGGAAGGACTTAAGCCGTCTTGTCCCTGGCAATGACTCCCCTGTAGAAAACTGCTGGAAACTGCAGCATTTCCAGAGAACAATGTTCGTCTGGAGCAGAGCACCCACTGGGCTGGATGTTTTTGCTTCCTGGTCCTCTGGATGTGGCCAGGGATGTCCCACAAGCCTTCCTTTGACTTGGTCTGTCACCGGTCTGCCGTCTGGTCTGGTCTGGGAAGGGTTGCGGTTAAATCTCTTGTCTGCTCTTTGAGATGAATAACTGAACCTGCCTGGTCTTTCGAATGAGAAGGTTTGGGGTCCACCTAGAAAGCGATACAGAGGGTCACTCTCTGGAGGGCAGGGACAGGAGTTTCCCCGGTCAGGAGGGCAAGGCCCACCAAACCGAGAACTGGGGTCCTCTGGGTGGGGATTCAGGGACTCGCACGTGGGCTGAGTGTTCAGATCAGTGCTTTAGGTCCCAATCCAGCACAGATTCAACAAGGGTTTAACTTGCACTGCATGGGCAATCTGATGACATGCCAGATTATAACTCATGATGTTAAGGCCACTCTTGTCCCTAAAGATAGGGGTAAAATTAAAAAAACTGGAAGTGTTTGGTGGCGCTGGACCTCAGACCATCAGTTCTGGATGACAGATCTGAGTGCTGTTCAGCACCAGGTATCTGCTGCAGGTTTTTATACACGAGCATGTGATAACTCCAGGTTCTTTGCTATTTATACTATATAAATAAAACTGGATCTTAGTAACTTCCAACAAATATAAAGTAGACGTTAGTTCTCTCTGTACCATTTTTTTCTGATAAAAGGTACCTTAAGAGAGGTAGGCAGAGGGGAACAGGGGGAACTGAACCCATCCATGGACTTAGCCTGGTACCCAGCAGTGCAGAGTGAGCCCTGGAGTTCACAGCCATCAATTCTGGGAGTGGGGAATGCAGAGAAATGTCGAGGGATCACTTCTTGTGGGATCACTACGGATCAGTGGATCAGTATCTGTCTCTCGTAACTCCAGGCATCCATAGACAGACAGCCAATGTCACCTGGTGTCCCCACTGCTCTAGTCAATGCGCAACGGTGAGAAGCCTCAGAAATGATTCATCCCAGTGCTGAAAGACCTGTGGTGGAAGGAGACACATCACTCGCTGGAGCTGCCTTATCTTCCCATCAGACCAAGGGGAGTCGCGTGTCTCACTGGCTGCATCTGGGACTTCACCTGGCCGAGGCTGGATGGGAGAGCTGGGATCCACTGATGAGAGAGTGGGGATCCACTGCTGGGAGAGCTGGGATCTACCAGTAGTGGACCAAGGAAAAGGGGCAGGATCCCAGGCTGTGTTGGGAGAGCCGTCTCAAGAGAGGCACAGAGAAGCGTGGGGCTCGGGTGAAGCCCCGGCTGCTGCTGGTCTCTCGTTGGCTGTACAGAGAGAGTTCGGCCTGAAACAAGTGCAGAGGGAGTTCGCTGGAGGGTCGGGAGGAAGGAGAGTGTCCCACAGGGGTGACCCAACGCACTGATCTCAGCAAAGCCAGTGTGGAGAGAAGATGCATTTGTGGGCAGTCCAGAGAGACAGCAGGGAGGGACATGGACTGAACCCCACGTTGACACAAGAACAAGTGGGAATAAACAGGCGATGTATAAATCCATGCTTGGAATGAGGAGATGCCAACCAAACGTTGGAGCTGTCAGTCACCACAGGAGAGATCTCAGAGGAGAACCAGGGAGAGGACATGGCTGCTGTGGAGATGGAGCTCAGTCGGGTTATGAGTGACACGGCACAGCAGTGGGGAGTGGGCACTGCCGGAGGTCCCTGTCCCCAAAGTGAGAAAGCAGTTTTAATTCTCCTGTAGTTTTTGCCAACTCTGAACCTAAACAACAAGATTTTTCCAAGTAGAATTATTCTTGACTTTAATGAAAACTTAATTTAGATCCACGTCAGATAATAAGTCAAAGCAGCTAAGAGTAGTCAGCAAAGAGCATGAATTCCTTCTGGAGCCTATTGGATTTCTGTCCATGTCACAGCACCAAACCATTATTTGGTGTGGCTTTCACTCGGGAGAGGCCTGGGACTGACATGAGCAGAAGAGCTGGAGTTACAGATTCAATGGGGACTTGTGGAAATAACAGACACTTTTGCCACCTTCTCATTCTGTCTCCAGCGTGGCTTCAGGGGCTGGGAGTTAAACCACATGAAGGCTCCATTGCTGTGCAGAGATCTGGGTGCTGCGGTGGGACCGGAATCCCCCGCAGTGCCGGGGCTGGGGGAGCCAGGACGGGACCGCGGGAGCTGCGGGTCAGGGCTGAGCATGGGGACGGCTGGTGGCACCTGCCCACATCCTCTGGGACTGCACATGATGACACATCTCCCTCAGTTCCAAGATCAGAAAATTCACCCTTCTCTGCTGTTTTTTCTTCAGGAGAAAGAAGAAAAACCCCAAGCAGGAGACCCTAGGTTTGCAGGCTGGGCTGTGTGACGTGGGACAAGCTGTCACCAAGGCAGAAGAGATGGGATGTGCTCTGCAAGCTGGAGCTCTGTTTGTGTGTGTGGCAGAGGACAAGGAGGGAAGTAATGTGAACCAAAAATAGTCCGACAGTTTGGGAAGTGAAACTGTGCTCCTGCGACCGCTCACTTGTGTGTGTGTGCCGGGCAGTGGGTTGTCTCGCTCCCCAGCCCAGAGCAGCGGGTTATCTCCCTTCCCCCAGGTGTGATCTGTCCCTGCAGCACATCTGCTGGGACTGTCCCCTCTATCCCACTGGCCCCCCATCTCACTGTACCCACTGTCCCCCTCATCCCGCTCTCCCCCCATCCCATTGAGCTTCTTTGAAACCCTTGCCATAGGTGCACTCCAGCAGCATCTGCAGCTGCAAACATCTGGACAGGGCTTTCCTGTGAGCCCGTTTATGCTGCTCAGAGGTTGAGGAAATGTTCTGGGCTCTGAGGAATCCCTGCTGCCCCTGCAGCACCTCTGGGCACAGCTGGCTCAGGAGGGGAGAGTGAGTCCTGGCCAGGGCAGGCAAATCCCGTTCTTTCAGAAGGAAACTGTGAGGTGAGGTCTGACCTTTAGTTTAAAACATTTAAATGCAAGTGCTCAAAGGCATCGCTGGCTCGTGGGGAAGGGCGAAGGCAGCAGAACCCTCGTGCCCGGGGAGGGCTGTCTGTGCACTGGGACACCCAGGACAAGCTGGGTTTAAATTTTCAGTGTGCTGGAGGGCATGAGGGCCCTTGTGACCATATTTCTGGGTGGGATTTAATGGACTCAGGCTGAATCCTGGAAACCCACGCAGCAATGGGATAGTGAAATGTCACCTGTTTTTCAGGCTGGCTGTATCCCACCTCCTGATACTCTAAATGCATTGACACAGCTGTTAATTAGCAGTAGATGCTCATCCGTCCCTGTCCCTGCCCGGCTGGGTGCCCAGCACGGTCTGTGCTGCGGGGCGCTGCCCGCAGAGATCCTGCTGCTCGTGGCCTCCTTGGGCAGGTTCCCCGTGCCGTGGGTCTCCAAGGGCTCGTTACCGGCAGAGCCGGGGAGCCTCCCTGCAGCATCGCCCCGGGAGGTGCTGAGCACCAGCGGGCTCGTTACCCATAACGGGCTGAGAGGCGCTGGGGCAGAGCCCGGCCCCGGCCTGCGGGACACTGCTGCTGTCGTTCAGCTCGAGTGTCAGACAGCGGCTGAGCGAGCACTGGGGCAATTTCTGTTGATTTTATTTGCAAGGTGTGTGGTTGTTTTTTTCCCCAGTGTCCTAGAATTTCCTGATTGATGTTGAAGTCTGCTCTGGTCCCAGAATAAGGCAGATTCTGTGTTGTCCTGGGGCTGAACGGGTTAATTTTTGTGCTTCTCTCCCCAGCTCACTGTGGACTCTGGCTGGGACAGAACATCTGTCTGTTGCTATGGCTGCGGTACACTTGAAGGGGATGACTGGATAATTATTGCAAACATCCATCCTGCCTGATGTGCTCCCGGACCCTCCCTGCCCAAACGCCGGGGGAGCAGCGGCCGTTCGGGGCACAACTTCAGTCACAGGGATCTCACCTGGGGATGGTGCGTTGGCAACACCTTTTCATTTGCATAATTAATGAGGCCGAGGCTGCAGGGCTCCTGGGAAATCCGACGCAGAGCAGCAGCGATGAAATGGCACGAAGGGCTCCAGCCTTCTCCCTGGCTCGTTAGAGCTCTGCTCGCTGATAACACCCCGCCTTGGCGCTACAGGGGAGTTGTTCTCCCATTAATTTACCACCCACTTCTATCTGAACAGATTGCTCTGGGCCCAATCCTGCGATACCTCCTGCCAGGCGCAGGCCCCAGACCTGTCTGTGGATGAGCAGGATGTGGCTGGTGCGATGCTGGGGCATCCCGGCGTGCAAACCCTGTCACCTGTGGGGCCATCGCAAGGTCCTCGGTCATGCCATGGACCCAGGGCTTTCCCAGCTTCTCCCCCTGGGTTGGCTGCTGCCAGCAGCACTGCCAGGACTCCTGCCTGCGCTGCTGCTGCCTGCAGCTCGGTGCCTCGCTGGATTGAGCTGTGCAGGCTGCTCGCCCTTGCAGTGCCCGGGCACCATCCTGTGCATGCAGCTGAGGTGCCAGCGCCATGACCAGGTGGCACATCCCCAGGTACAGGCACTGCTGGGGAAAGGTCGGTGACTGCTCCGCAGGGTGATGCTCCCGGCAGCCCCGGCCTCACCTTGCAGCTGCATGTGCTTCCCCAGCAGTGCCCGTCTCCGGGGACACAGCGTGTGCTCACCCCATAACTCCTGCAGCTCCTTCCTCTGCTTGCGGGAGTCAGCCTGTGCCACCACCGCCTGTGCCACCACCGCCTGTGCCACTACCGCCTGTCTGCAGCAGCCACACCCCATTTGTTCCCAGTGTTGCTGCTCTTCCTTTGCCAACTGGTGTTGAACCCTGCCCTGGGTCTAACCCTGGGGGTGTTCCAAAATCCAGATCCAGCCCTGCATGCATGCTGTGGGTTGTCCTTGTTTCAACCAATGCCCACCTCTAAACAGAGAAAAAAAAAAATGCAGAAGTTCCCCTTCTGAACAGATACTGCTGTACTCCGCTTAACTTTGAACTTCAATGCATCAACTGTACATTTTTTGCTGTTTATCAACACATGGCAGGATAAGAAATCCAAGTGGAGCTGGGACCACCATGAGCACAGACCTCTGCAGCTGCTGGCCAGCAAACAGCATCGCAGGTGGGACCCTCTGCTGAGGCAGAAGCCCAGGTAAGCTGTGCAGGACAAGGCTGCCCCTCACTTTTCCAATTATCTATAATGCTAGCAATAAATAAGATTTTCATACAGCACATCTGCAGAGCACCCCACAAGTGCTGTGGGAGCAGAGCGTTTCTGAGCCCATGCTGGAGGTGGGTGGCAGGTGGGGGCCAGGCCGGGTGATGGGACTGTCCGGCAGACACAGCTGCCTCTTTAAACGAGGAAGGAGGATGGCACAGAGAGCTGTGGGCTGCTCCCAGGTCCTGTTTGATCCTTATCATTCCTACATTTTTGTGTATGATTCAATAAACTCCTTTGCTTGCACAACTGACTTGATCTCATGGCATGACTCAGGTGCAAATGATACACTCATATTAGCGAGTGATAGAATTGAGCCCCATGGCTACAAAACCTTCAAGAGATCTTCATTTTGATTCGGTCGGGCTGGAGGGCAGAGCCAAGGCTTCTCTCTCCCTGGAGGGCTGCAAAGGGGCCCCCAGGCTGGTGTCTACTGGTCAACCCTGCAGGAGGTCTGCTGGAGTCTGGGAGTTCCTAGAGCCCCTCTTCCCTCAGGAGCTATCACATCCAGCCCCCAAGGAAGCTCTGGGACTCACCTCAGGTGGGCTGGGTGCTCGGGGGGATGCGCATGTGCTCCATGGTTCTGGCTGTGGGGAGCTGTGGGTGCTCAGCACCTCTGAAAGCCCGGCCCTTGGGGTGCCCAGCCTGCTGGGAGGTATCTGGCTTCTGGATGACTGTGTTTGGAGGTGACTTGCCTGAAAACACACAGAGCATCTGTGAGCTCCAGGTCTTTGGGCACGTGTCCAGGCAGGATTGCTGTAGCAGGCAGAAAGACGACGCCACTCTGCTCACAAGAGGGTCCCGTGTCCGCCGTGTCCTGGAGCTGTGGGGAAGCTTCTCCTCCGGCCCCAGGACTGCGGGGGCTCCAGGGCACGTGCTGTCGGCAGCTCCCACTCTGCTGTGTAACTCTGGGGGAAGAGTAGGAGGATGTGCACTGTCCCGTGGCAGGGTGCAGGGTGTCACCTCCAGCCAGTGCCCCAGTGCTCATCCAGTGGTGACTCCCATGTCCCTAGCCCAGCCCTTACGGGAAAAAGGGCTCTTGGGGACAGCTTTGGTTTCCTTGCTCCCCAGGTGTGCAGGCAGGGAGAGGACGAGTGAGTCACTGCAAAGCCACGGCTGAAATGCAGAGCCGTGCCCGGCAGCCTGGGGAGCGGGGCAGCAGGAGTGGGTGCAGTGCTCCCCAAGGCCAGGAGCTCGAGGTGGGGGCTGGCGTGGGGAGGGAGCCTTGCCATCTCCCTGCCTCCTGGGCTTGTCCCATTTCCAGCATGTCTTGGCACCATATGGCGCTTGCTTTATTTGTTCTGCTGTGACTTAGGAAGGAGGGCAGTGTCTCATTGTCTGGCAGAGGAGGTGGGACGCAGGCACAGGAACATGCCCGTGTCCCGCGGGATCGCTGCCTGCGCCAGGCGCTCTGCATCTCGCTGCTCAGCGTCCTGGGCCCCGCGCAGCCCCTTGCGCCGGGGGGGTTCCCCGGGGAGCCTCTGCCGGGGATTCACCCACGCACGTGGTCCCGGCGCAGAACCCGCATGGCGTGTGCGGGAGCGTCTCGGTGCGGGGCACGACCGACCCGCCACGGGGCTCTGCCTGGTGGGAGGAGAACGTGGCAGCGCCGTGACTGACTCATCAGAGCACAGGCAGCAATTCTGCGACAGCGATGCCGGGCTTGCCCAGCACCAAAAAGTGACAGCACGCTCCACCCACCCGGGCTTGCGGGGAGCAGCAGCCTGGTCCGCATGCCCGCTGTCTCGGGGAGCCGCTATCCCGCGCATATCTCCGTGTCCTGCTCCCCGGCATCCCAAATCTCAGCCTGCAGCCTCTCCTGCCGCCCCCGCGCTCCCTCCGGCCCTGCCTTTCCCTTCCCTATGCTGCTCAGCGCTCAGCTCGCCCCCACGGAGCTGCAGCGATGGGGGGAGGAAGGCTGCCTGGGAGGCTCAAAGGCCCAGCCCTGCCAGATTTGCATATTTTTTACTGGCCCCTAAACAAGACATTTCTCGGGGGAAGGGAATGCATCGTCTTCCGTCCCCGAGGATGCTGAGTGCTGGGACAGCGGCTGCCGCTGCTGAAGGGGCCGCGGTCCCGGCCCCCCCCGCGGGCTCCCCGCAGGCAAGGACCCGGTCTGCGCACCCCGCGGGAAAAGCTTTTTTCTTGGTAGTTTCAAAATCTACGGGCTTTAATGCTACTGACCTGGGACCAGGTCCCGTCCCTCTTCTCTTGCAGCAGGAGTCCTGGAGGTGCCCAGGCTGCAGCCGCCTGCACAAACCTGCACGTTTTTATTTTTTCACTAGAATTTCCAGCATGTCCCTCCTCTCGTGTATAATTTAGTCGCATGAAAAGAAGCCGTGCGAGCAGGAGAGAGGATGGGGAAACTTGCAAAGTCAGCCATGGAGAGGGAATCTGTGTCAGAAAGCATTACAAAGGGAGCTGGGGGATTGGCTCCAGTTGCTTCCAGTTGCTGTTTGTTTGTGCCAACCCCTTAGGAGATTGCCCAGCGCAACGCGCCGCTCGCTCTCTCCCTGCGTCCCTCTCTCTCCTTTTATTGCACTGCAGACTCCGGCTGGGACAGCCCATCGCTGTTGCTATGGCTGCACTATGCGGGGAGGGCTCGGCCGGAGCATCCCCGCCGGGGAGCGTCTCCCTCCCGCCCGCCCTGCGGCTCCCGGGACCGGCGGAGCCCCGCGCCGCCCGGGAACCGCTCCGGCTCCTGCCCGGCAAAAGCCGCAGAGTGGATTTTATACCCGTGAGATTAGCCAGGGCTGCGCAGGCCGCTGCCAGCGCCCGCAGCAGCAGCAGCAGGAGGAGAGCAGGGCAGCTCGGGCTGGGCGGCAGCCAGCGGCTCGGGGGAGGGCCGGGAGGGGCGGCGGGCAGGTAGGGCGGGCAGCGCCGGGAGCGGCGGGCGGGAGGTGCCCCGGAGGAGCCGGGGGGGCCGGNAGCTGGGGCCGGCGTGGAGCCGCGGTCCCGTGTGTCCCCGGTCCCGCGTGTCCCCGCCGGCACCGCGGCCCGGCCGAGCGCGGCGGCCCCGGAACAGGGGGAGAGAGGCCCGGGGGAGCCGGCGAGCGGGTCCCCGCCGCGGGGAGGGGAGAAGGGGCAGCGTGGCGGGTGTGGGGCCGCGCACGGGCAGAACGGGCCCCCCGGAGCTCCGGGCCGGCGGGAAGCGCTCGATCCTTGCCCTGTGCCGGGGAGGCGGGAGCGAGGGCGGGCGGCGGCGGCCGCCTCCTCCCCGCAGCCGGGACCGGGAGCGCTGCAGCGCGGGGCCGGAGCCCAGCGGGGGGGCCAGGGCGGGGGCAGCTCCTGCCCAGTGGGGGGGCCGGGGCGGGTGTGAGAGGGGAGCCCTGCGCTGCAGGCAGCTGCTTAGAGCTCTGCCAGCTGCACGGTCCAGGAGCGGCTGCTTTGCCAGGCTGTACCTGCCTGCAAAGGCTCTGCTCGGCAGCGAGCTCTCCATGGCGCAAGGCTGCACCCCCCGCACCGGCCCTGCTGCAGGAGGGGCTGAGGAGAAGCCCCAGGCTGCAGGAACGGTTCATCTGAGCCGTGACACCAGGAGGGAGGGCAGCAGCAGCACACCAAGCCCTGTCCCATGAGGACTCTGTCCACCCCAGCTCTCGCCGTGGGAGTCATCCACGCCGCACACCCACCACTGCTGGGCTGTGACGTGCCCTGGCGGGGCTGCTGAGCTGCTGTGCTTGCCCTGCCACAGGGACCCTGTGCCCACTGTGTTCCTCCTCTGCATCTGCACCCAGGAATACGTGGGCAATGGGCCTGCCAGGGCCAGCAGCTGGGCCGGGGGCAGAGGGCAGCTCCCGCACGCCCCAGGGCTCGGCTCAGCCGCCACGCTGGGTAGGATTGAGGCAACACTGGGACCGTCACTCGCACTGGGCCCCAGCAGCTCTGTGGTGCAGGAGTGAGTGTCACGGCCTCAGCGGTGCCACCGGGCCCCAGCGCTCGCGGCTGCCTGGCAGCACCCACTGTGCAGGCACAGGGCCTCCCGCACTCCTGATTACCATCTTGTTTGGAGCGGCTGCAGCGGCTGTAATTTGATGCTCTCAAACTTGGTGTTTACAAGGGACAAGGCAGCCATCAGAGAGCTCTTCTTGTTCTCCCAGTGAAAGAATATTCCTCTCTCCATGGTGCGGGGCTGCTCCATGTGCCAAGCAGTGCCCGGGTTACACTGAGCATCTTCCAGAAGCACCTTACGGGATCAGCATCTCTGGAGCTGCTGCGCTGCCTGGGCAGTGGGGTTGGGGACACCACACCAGGGTGGGGGTTTGGTGGGGCAGTGGGTGCAGACCCTCCAGCACAGTTGGCTGCTCGGAGCCAGCCCGCTCTCAATGCCTGCAGCAGCCATGTGTGGTCAGGCAGGAGGTGTAGGGAGGCAGTGAACTGGCAGCCCCAGGGGACTCATCAGCTCCCTGTTGACAAATCCTGTCACTCGCGAGCAAGCGGAGCGGGACAGAGCTCGGCACAAGGCTTCCCAGCACCGCTCCAGCCTCATGACCACTGTGTCCTTGCTGGGATGCACCAGCATTGGGGTTGCTGGTTGGACCCCACAAGGTGCTCACCTCCCCAGGTGGTGGATGGGCTCTAAGCTGCCCCCCACCAGAGCCCCAGCACCCCCCAAGCTGCCCACAGCCCCACCCCACAGGGCTCATCTACAAAGCTGGAGAAGGTGCCGCTGGCATCTGTGCCTTCATGTTTTCACCAGGGCTGAAAAGCACACCAGTCACCATGCTCAAACCCTGGTTCCTGTGCGGGTGCCCCAGCGGGGTCTGGGGACTTTGGCATCGCTCCTGCAGCTCAGCGTGACACGGGCTGTGCCTGCCGAACAGATGGCAGCAGCGCAGCCAGCGCTGCCACAGCCGGTTTGGTGGCAGGGGGTACCTGCTGCCCTCCGGCCGGGCTGTCACACTGGGAGTGGGGAGCTGTGCCCCAGCCCTCCCGAGGGGCCCTGGGGAGGGTTGTTTGCAGAATGGCAGCTACAAGGGCAGACTCTGCTCCAGGCAGCTCTGGGGTAGCGGCATAGGGATCAGCAGCAATAAAAGCTCTGTGAGCCCTTTGTGCTGTGCCGTGTTTAGGCAATGCTGTCTATCACAGGGCAGCAGATCCTCCATTTGGTGTGGTTGTTTTGTTTTTTCTTTTTGTGCCCCTAGCTCATGGGAGCCCTGCTGGGAGGAAAGCGATAGACAAAAGCCAAACCAGCTGCAAGAGGGAGAAACATTTCTGGGTGAGCCCTTGGGTGGGAGGGATTGGGAACTCCTGGCACCTGGGCTGGGGTGGGAGGCTGCAAGGCAGGCTGGAAACCGGGGTACATCATGGCAGGAACCTCCTTAGGAGGGGATGTGGCTGGAGCTGGAGGCAGAGCAGGAGCACGCAGCAGGCGGAGAGGCCATGGTGAGTGAGCCGCAGTTATTCACAGCACTGTTATTACAGCCGCCCATTTCTGACACCCTCGGTGAGGTGGGAGCAGGATGTGCTCCAAGAAAATGTGATTGCTCGGTCCTGCCCCTTGGCCTGGTGCTCGCTGTGCGGTGCAGATGGAGCTGGCAGCACCTTGGCCGCGCTGCCTGGAGGGTGACGAGGTGGCGGAGGGGAAGGCAGGACTTGTCCTCTGCAGGAGGGGCTGGGCAGGGGGACGGAGCTGTCACCGGGAGGGATGGTGATGGGGAGAGGAACGGCAGCCCCTGGGCTGGCTGCAGTCTCTGCCCTCCCTGCTGCAGCCCTGCCCCAGCTAGGAGGGCTTTTTCCTCCTTCCCCAGGGTGGACGGAGCAATGGGCTTGTCACCTGCAAGGGACAGACATGCCACCTGCAAGCTGCTCCTGTTGGTGCTGCTGTGCTTGGATCTATGTGTCCAGCAACCCTCCAAGTCCTGTGTGGGTTCTGGGCTTGGCCTGGCTTTTCCCTCTGATCTCTCTGCTTCTGGCTGTAAGGTTGGTTTCTAGGCAGAGCCTTAAAAATGACATGCATACAAGTACTAAAAAAAGCATAATTTTATTCAATAACTGCATTGTGTGCTCAGAATTCGCTTATATGTGAGATGGATCAAGTAGAAAAGCTGGTGAGAAGGCGTGTGCTCCCCCTCTCTGTAACCTGCTCCAGCAGCTCTGTGCCTGCAGCCGGGGTGGGGGTGGCTCTGGCTCCAGCCCTGTGGCCTCATGTCCCTTGTGTCCCTGCCAGGCAGCAGGACCTTGGCTGCGCCAGCCTGCGGGGCTGTGCCTGACCCCAGGTGTCCCTGGCTCTGCACCGAGGGCGGCCATGAAGGGTCCAGCATCCGCAGGCATCCGGCCACCCCCTTGTCCCATGCTCTGTCCCTGTTGCATCCTCGGCTCCAGCCTTGTAGGGGCCACTCGCAGATGGGGCCCTGGGCACCCCTCAGTGTCCCATGCTCCCCACTTTAGAGTGTGTGTGTATGTATATATATATATATATATGTATATTTACAGCCAGCCAGTTCCTCAGTAGTGGAAGCTAAAAATACCCGCCTGGCTGGGTAACCAGCTGCTGTGAAGTGGCCCCCAGCAAGGCTGTGTTTCTCCCTATTATTGTTTTTGACCTGCTCTTAGCAAAGCCAACCCAGATGACGAGCCACCCCGATGTGGCACATCGTGGGGTGCTTGGGGTGGGACAGGACCTGCTCAGGCACCATCCTCAGGCGATAGCATGGAATAGGGACAGTTGGTTTTCATTTTTTATTACGTTTTGAATAACTGTGGACAGGGAAGAGGGGGTGTGCTGCCGTGACACGGCTCCAGCCCCCAGCCCGGGGGCTGTGCTGGGGGCGGTGGGGCAGGACCGGGTGCTCCCGGGGCCCCCGGCCGGGAGAGCACTTGTGGGGGCTGCGGGGGAGATGGTGCCACTGG
>VWYH01004579.1:904142-914768 GCA_013399365.1 Pampusana beccarii | reverse complement strand
CCGGGGGGTGGGAGCGGGATGGGGGCGGGGGGGGCGCGGAGCTGCGCGGTGCTCTGGCGCCCTCTGCTGGTCCGCGCTGCGCACCGCGGCGGGGGGTGCGGGGGCAGCGCCCGGTCACCGCGGTGCCGTGAGTTTGCGGGGGCTCAGCAGCGATGTGGTGCGTAGAGGAAAATAGGGGTCCTGCTGGGGGACCTCCCCCCTCAAACCAGCTCCACGGGGCTCCGGAACCGGGAAGATGGAGCTGCCCCGGCTGGTGGTGCCCGGAGAGCTCTGCCTGCATGTCCCACCTGCAGCAGGGACGGCCCCCAGCCCCAGGGACAGTGGCTCTGGCCAGGCCGGGGATGCTGTGGAGCAGCAGCTCAGCAAGGGAAGGGCCCTTGACCTTGCTTGCAGCCCCCACACTGTCACGGAGACGCAGGCAGTGCTGTGGTGCCTGCGGGGAGCAGAGCTTGCAGCTGCCTCAGCCAAGCAGCCTCCTGCATGCAGGGTCGCGCTGGTCATTCACCATCCCATCCTGCTGCGAAACAAAGCTCGGGGAAGGACTTGGGCTCGGCTGCTGACCGGGGCATGCACAGACCTTCCTCGGACTGCAGCCCCTGAAAGCCGACTTGAGAGCACCATGCGCAGGGGCTGGTGCTGCCTCGAGTTCAGCACTGCTGTTGGGGATGGGGGGGATGCTACTGTGCGGGAACCAGCGTGGCATGGCACAGGGGCTCCTCGCCTGGTGTTTCACAGCAGCCGATCACTATTAGGACTTGTTAAGAGCGCGCATTCAAAACAAAGATATTCCCCAGTGGTGCGAGGTGTGTCAGCAGCACAAGGGTTAACCCTGCTTTCCCTCTCGTGCCATGGCGAACTCGGTGGTGTGGTCGGGGATAACCTCGTTAGCGGCTGCGCTGCGGCAGCGATGCCCCTGGGACAGAGCAGCCCTATAAAATGGAGCTGTGTGGAAATGGGAGCTGAGCTGCCTCGACTGGTGGGACGTTCCTGCCACCACACAGGAGCCTGCGGCCCCTCGGGGGGGTCATGGAGGAGAGCAGCAGGACCAGGCTGTGGGGACAGGGTGGGTTTGTCACAGCAGTCTCAGGTGCTGCTACCAAAGCTGTGCTGTGAAGGCAAGCAGTTGCAATCAGGGTGCTGTGAGGGGCCAGCTCAGCCCGGCCTCCCAGCCTGAGGGGCTCCTCTCTGGGCTGGGCTCTGAAATGGCCCCTGAGACCTGGCTGCTCCTCGGCGTCCTGCAGAGCGGGCTCAGGCCTGGTGTGTGGGTGCACACAGGGACCTCGGCACCTCCCGTCAGGGCATCCCCACTGTGCCGGCAGCACAGCCCCAAGCCCCACAGTGGGTCTGGGGCAGCCTGGTGATCCCTGCGGCTCTGCTGTTTCCCGGATGGGCTGGTGAGCTCCCGCCATCCTTCTCAGGGGTGGTGCTGGTGCCAGTGCCCGGGAATTGTTTGCTGCCTGTGCTGTTGTGCCACAGGCCCTGTTTCTGGTGGCCACCTCCCCGTGCTGGGGGAGAAGATGGGTTCCTTATGCCTGAGCATTCATTCTCTGTGCTGATCGACAGCCTGCGGTCTGGCTGAGCAACCCCAATTGTTCCCAGTGTGCCTGGACAAAGAAGTGCCTAGAGAGATGGCAAGGCTTAGGAGAAGAGGACATGCTAGGAATATTTCCACTGCCTTGGACACCACCAGCTTTTTTTCTCCCCGTCTGCAAGAATGGGAGGCAGCAGCCCAGTTGCACAGGCAGGGTGGGATCCGTCCCTGCCCATCCCAAGCAGGATGGGTGCGGGAGAAGCTGGTCCCGAGGCAGGCGGAGGGTTGGTCCTGGGGAGCGTGTCCTTGGCAGCGGCTCGGTGCTGCACCGTGTGGTGCTCACCTGCCTGCTCCCGGGAAGGGAGGCGAACGCCGAGGCCATCTCCACAGAGCATGAGCCATGGGAGCCTCTGGTAGCCACATGCACCCTGTGTGTCCCTGTCCCTAGGGACGGTGTGGCACTGCAGGGTGGTGGCACTGCTCTGGGCTCAGGACTGCTGCTCCCAGGCAGACAGAGCAATTTTGGGAGCTGGTTTGCAGCTGGTAATTTTGCTCAGTGGATGCTGCAGGGCCCCAAAAGCTGGAGGAACTGAGGAGGGGAATGGCATGGGGTGAGGAGGGGCAGGCCCGGCTCAGCAGCCACTCTGCTCTGGGCAGGATTAGCACCAGCATGGAGGCAGCGGCTTCTCCTTTCCCCAGGGCTGGTGTTCACAACGCTGCATCCTCGCCGCTTTGCCTGGTCTGGGGCTGATTCTTCTCCCCAGCTCCTCATCTGCCATGGCTCGTTCCCAGTTGTGGGACAACCCTGAGATTTGTTGCCCTATTTTGCAAAAAGGGAAGCTGGGACAGGATAAAACTCAAGCTCTCCAAGCCCTGGGCATGGAGCAGCTCCCGGCGAGGTCTGAGAGAGCGGGGGGTTCCTGCGGGAGCTCTGCCGGCTCCCGTGACCTGCCCAAGGTCAGGCAGCGCAGGCAGCAAGTCCTGGCTCCTTCCTTCCCGTCGGCCCACGGGCTCAGGGTGGAAGCGGAGCCTGTGTCTGCTCCAGCACCGCGAGCAGGGGGAGGGCAGCAGGCGCCAGCCCGGCTTTTGTTCTCGGGGCTCGGAGAGCTCCTTTGCACGTGAAGGGAATGGCATCGGCATTTGCAGCGGGGAGAAGATGCCACATCCAAAAACATCCCGGCTCTCTCAATCATTAGCATCTGCCACGGCTGAGAATCGCAACTGCGTTGAGTTGGCGCTGGGAAGCGACAGACCCCACGGACACAGCCCCCGGCTGCTCCTGCGCAGCTTTGCAGGCGGCTGGCAGGGATGTGGGGGGTGTCGGGCTGCACAGGGCCTGTCACAGCCTGGGGACTGCTCTGCCACATCCCCTGGGCTCGGGAGGGGCTGCCCACCAGCCAGGGCTGCAATAAGGTGGTCCCCGAGGTGGCAGAGGGTCCCCGCTGCGGTGAGCAGGACTGCTCAAGCATCTGAGCATGCGGGGGGGTACTGCGCTGCAGCTTCAGCAGGGCTTGAGCCCCCTCTGTGCTGGGGCTGCACTGCAGCTGGGGCAGCCCGTGTGTGCCCGCCCTGCAGCAGGGCCTGGGCAGGAACGGGGGCCTGCGGCACGGCCGCCCCCAGAGGAAACGGGCTGAGAATCTCCTGGGAAGGCAAACCGCTGCGGGAGCACAGGCGCTTCACCCCAAGCTGTTGGAGGCCCCTGCTTCCCCCGCGCGCTGTCCCGCAGAGATTAGCTCTCAGCTGGCTGGGCTTGACGGGAAGAGGCCGCGTGTGCCGAGCTCGGCGGGGCCGCCCGGAAACCTGGGTGAAACGGGCACTGCGGCAGCCCCGGCCCTCCTGCCGCGCCCCGGTGCCCACTCAGTCCCCCAGCACGGGGGTCCAGCCCTTGGCCGTCACCCCATGTGCTGGCAGCCATGCGGCAAATCCGGGGCTGTGCGGCACAGGAAGGGCACAGTGGCCGCGCTGCGTCTCCCAGGGCCGTGCTTGCCCCTGCCCGGCCTGGTTGGGACGGTGACCCGGTTCCCCCACGGTCCATGTCACCCCGTGCTGGTGCTGCCGGAGCTGGTGCCCTCCCCACAGCCCTTCCCGCCGCAGCTGCCAGCTCGGCTCACGCTCAGCCAAGTGCGCGGGATGAAAGGGGGTCCCTGGGAGCGCTGGCGGCAGCACGAAGGTCACGCTGCGTCCCGGCGGCGCTCTCTGATGCTGCTGCCCAGAGCTGCCCGTGGGGGTTGCGGAGCAGCATGGGGTGACCCCTGCGCTGGGGTCAGTGGCCCGTGGCCAGCGGCAGCCCCAGCGGCTTCAGCCCAGCGGGCAGGGGGAGGAGGCGGGGAGCGGATTCCTGACCCACAGCCCAGCCTGGCATGTTCTCTCTCCAGCATCACTGTGGGGCAGCTCCTGCTGTAACCAGATCGGGCTGAGTGGTGCGGCCCTGGCACCGGGAGGGCGAGGAGAAATAATAAGAACAGGCAGCAAAAAAAGTAAAGCAAAAAAATTCCTTTTGTCTTGAGAAAGCAGCTCTTCAGACCTTTTCTTCTTCCCTGAAATAGTTTTTTCTGACACTCGAAAGGAGATGGAATATTTTAAAGGGTGTTATTTCAGAGGATTTTTTTTTTAATTTTTACCATAATCATGTGACAAAGGTTGAAATGCTTGTGAACGGGCTGATATACAGGAAAATAAATATGCAAATGCCGTCAGCGGGTTTGCCAGCAGGATTCCCCGAGCTGTTTCCTAAACGCGCAGTTCAGCCTGTACTTGCTATCAGTTCTAGTTGCTCATGCAGGACCACATGAAATGCAGTGCAGAAAATCGCAGGGTTTTCTGCAGCCTGAAAACCTGTGGGTAGAGCTGTGACTTGCAGGGAGTTTTGCCGGCACCGTTCTCACAGAAACCGTCTCGTTGTTTGTGGCTTTAACTGGAAGCAGATGCTGAGCTAGGGCCCGCAGTGCTTCTCGTCCCGCTGCAGACTTGCAGGATGCCCCAGGACAGTGAATTACTGCAGGCGTGGGCTGGAAGTAGAGAGGATCTCACTGGTCCCAGTTTATTCCCACCACTGTGACCGCTGAGTGTGTCAGGGACATGGACGTGCCTCGGGAAACTGCGGCGGTGGAAGGAATGTGCTGTAAGAGGGAGATTCTTTCAGCCTTGTGCCCGGGAAGAGGCTACAGCAAGCTGGGGCTGCACCAGACAGTTAAGTCCTCCAGCACGAGGGAACCTCCGCGCACGTAACAGCTCCCACTGCCCCGTGTGGGGTTGGGGCACCCCTCTGCTCCCCAACGCAGAGCTCAACCTCACCGTTACACAACCCAGGAGCTCATGGTGCCTGGTGGGGTTCGGATGTGTGTGCAGAGGGAAGCGGGCTGGATCTGCCTGTGCCAGGTCACAACCTGCACATCGAGGAGCTGCCCTAGAGCCCAACACACACACCAGATTGATCCATCACCTGAAATGTTTTTCCCCCTGTGTATGGAGACAGAGGTTTCGTTGTTTATGGTTTAAAATTGTCTATTAATACCACTGAAATACTTTTCCATCATGAAGCATGAGCGGAAAGGATGCGATCAATCCACTGCTGGATACAAGTGAAGCAAGACGTGTGGAAGTACGCACCAATGGGTCGCCGGGCTAGATGCTCTCCTTGCTTCTTGTCCTCTCTGCTTAATTCTTCCATGTTTGAAAATGATTCTTTACTTCTGTTTCTTTTTTTTCTCAAAAGATCAAATTCTGATACAAATGGAGCAGGATGGAAATGGGTTTATTTCTTTGCAATTTCAATACAAGTATCCACATATTTCTGACCACAATTTCTCATAATAGTGTAAAAAAAGTAGATGAATGATTTGAAGCTGCTCTGAAGTGCTTGCTGGTTTGGGGTTCTGCAGGACTGATGGGTCCTTCTGGGCCATGACACCACTGCTGGTTGCACAGCGTTGTCTTCACTTATCAGGGTATTGGTCAGCTGGGAAAGCGCAGATCGGCAGCCCCACACCGAGAAATTAAACATCCTGGACAGATGTCAGGTCAGGCCCATGCAGTTTCAGCTGAAGCTTTCCAGACTGGTTTTGACCCGTTCCATTTCATGCAGAAAACTGTAGAACTGGGGCAAAGTTAACTCTGCAGGAAAAAAAAAAGGCATCGGGTCTTAGATTTCAGGTTATGCTTCCAACATTGGAAAAGCTGCGCTGCTGCTGCCCCAGAGCAATGCGT
This sequence comes from Pampusana beccarii, assembly GCA_013399365.1. Taxonomy (NCBI): domain Eukaryota; kingdom Metazoa; phylum Chordata; class Aves; order Columbiformes; family Columbidae; genus Pampusana; species Pampusana beccarii. The sequence goes on along the minus strand of VWYH01004579.1, from coordinate 909,031 downwards.
GTTCACCCAAGCCAGGCAGGACTGGACACCGGGACTCACGGCAGCTGCTTCTTTACACTGCGCTGGGTTCCAGGCAAGGATTCCCTGAGGAGCAACCCAGCACTTGGGAATTATTTACTTTCTTCCTCTGCCATGGTCCTCTGACCGCTTTTCATGGCTCCGTGGCATATCTGTATTTACTTACACCCAGCAGTCAGCGTTCCCAAATGCTTCAGAGTGAGCATGGCAGGGAGAGGCCAGGGCAGGGGCAGCCCCGGCACCCACCAGCGATGTTCCGGCACCCACCAGCAATGTTCCAGCACCCACCAGTGATGCGCCGGCAGTGATCACTGCTGGGCCTAACCCAAAGCTCCCCCACCTCCAGCAGCACCCCAGAGCTGGGAGCTGCTGCTTCGCTTCCACATGCTCCCATGCTTGCTGCTTTTCTAGAACTGCTAACTCACCTATGTATACGTTTTCCATTTGGGTCCCTTTTTTAATCACCAGCTTCAGCTTAGGGGAAGAAAAAGTGGAAATATTTTAATTGAGAGGCCTGTGTTCTGAGCACTGTGGAAAGAGAGGAGTCTGCAGCGAGTTTCAGACAGGCAGACTGCTGGGAAGCACAGATGTCCCCGACAGGCTTTCCAGGAAGTGTAACCGTAGGAATAGATTCCCCAGGCATTGGGACAACCTCTGGAAGTCCTTATAAATGACCACATTCCCCCTCCCTCAGATAGTGTGACCTTTGCTGGGGTGAGCTTTATGAACAGCTTTTCAGAGTGGGCGATGCTGCTGTGATACACGATGCCTTCAGAAGAGAAATAAGCAGCAGCGTCCCTGCTATCTGCCGGCAGCGGCACGGGGCAGACTGCAGCCGATGCCCCATTGCAGAGGTTGTTCCCAGCAGATCGAGCTTTCCGCCAGCTCTGCTCCCAGATGGGACTTCCTTGTGCCCACCCGTAGCTTGTTCCTTAACTGCACTACAACCTGAACCCTCTGATGTAGGAGATTTACCTGTAAGAAGATACTTCCCACTTTTTCCAGTTCACTGCTCCCAGCAGTCACTGTGAGTCAGAAAGAAGAGAAGGGAGATGATCTCTTAGCTAAACAGTGAAATAAAAAGTTACTTAGCTGAGAGCGGCTGCTGGGTTTCCCAGCCCATTCAGTTTGTGGTTTAGCTGTATTACCTCCAAACTTCCACTCCATATCTATCAGCTGGTTAATCATCAGTGTCTGCCCAACAGCCAGGCGTGTCAGGGTGGGGGAATTCACCTTCCACTGCAAGAGCAAGAGACACACAAGCAATCCGTTCAGAGAGGCCTCTATTTATGTTACCTGTAACTTCAACAGAAGTCAGAAACGAAGCAGACTGATGGCAGAAGCCCAAAGTGGAGTGTGCAGAGGGGCAGACTAATGCAGTCAGGAGGGCTTGCAAAGATGTTGGGAGTCCTGCTAGGATTTCCATCTGCCTTGTCACTTCTGCAAATGAAACTCACTGGTTTTAACACTGGTTCAGTGTAACAATATCTACGCAAAAAGGCATGTGTTTGTGTAACTGCATGACCCCAGGGCCCAAAGCATGCAAAGTGGGAAGACAAGCAGTGAAAGCCACACAGAAGTTCAGGAATTGAGATACTAATGAGGTAGAGGCCACAGCAAACCAGAAGTATCAGTAGACAAAGTGCTTCTTGTCATTTATCCAAGGATCTTCAGTTCAAAATTCTGATCCGGGTTTGAAGAAAATACCCAAAGTGCTGACACATCTCAGTATTGCAGAAGAGTTTTACAAGTTCCCACTCAGAGACTGTCATTTGTTAGCTTAAAAACAAGCAAAAGTGTATTAATACCTGTTCTGCAAAATAACTGGCTTTCTCTTCACTGAGGCCTGTAGGAGAAACCATATGAGATTACTATATGTGATAAATATTAATTATCTTTTATTTAGTGAAAGTCAGGTGACCTACCTAGAGCAATAAAATCTGCTCTGACTTGTTCAGAAGACAAATTCCTCTTCAGGGCACCTGAATAAACAATCCAAAAAAGAAAAATCACTTTTTACTGAGTCAAAGCAATCTTTAGTCAAATAAATAAAAGGCTGGACACCCTGTGACAGAAGGCCTCAGTTCTTGGGCTGTGTCTTGAAACAAACCACAGCTCCTCAAGATAGGAAATACAGTTGTGCCGCCGCCGGGATCTCTGCGGATGCCCAGTGCTTTAAAAGTCAGGGCTCTGGGAGTGCCCGAGAGAGGCAGAGATTTCATTGCAGGTATCCATGGAAACCACAGCAGCGGTTGTGTTTTGAAGCCGCTGCTTTCTCTCCTATAGAAGCTTTGCTTGTTAAAGGAGAACTGTTAAGGCTGGCAGGCTTCTAATTTGACCTACCTGCTGTGTTTTGGATTGCGGGTGTGAACCTGTGCGTGTAACACTTTCCCCTGCTGCGCCTGCCTCCTTTGTTCTGGGGCACTGGCAGCACATGGACGTTTACAAGGATCTGCTCTCTGAAGCCAAAAGCAGGAATCTCATAAATTCAGAGACTGCCAGTCCCACGTGGCTTTCCGCCTGGGTAGCACACGGGAAAGTTATCTGCTGTAATCGGGGCCGATACTGCCTGTGGCATCCCAGGGCCGAGGAAAAGTTACAGCGGGATGGGAGCCAGCGCACAAGGAAACGACAGGACTGAGCGCAGCTAGGCCAGAATTGGGATGGGACAAAATGCCAATTCCATGTTAAATACCCCCAAGGGAGCTGTAGGAAAGGAAATTATTCATTGCTACTCCTGGACAGAAGGAATGGCTTGAAGTAGTAGAATAAAAATTTAGAGCAAATGCAGGAACCAGTTGTGCGCAGCTTCACTGCTGTGAAGAAAGGTATGGGAACCCCAGGACCAAAGGGGGATAGCGAGGGACTGTTAATAATGAGCACGACCAAGGGGATGGACAGGCAGTGGAGGTGCCTGATGCGTTACCATGTCAAACGGCAGCCGCACCATCACGGTAATCTCATAAAGTGCTGGAGTCTGGGGTATTGAGGGGAGCCCCCCTGCCCCCCTACTTATGAATGAGAAACTGCTGGACACATCAGTGTGTTTCTAAAACGACTGCAAGGACAGATGTGTCCCTTACCCGGCCTAGAACTACACTGGTGCCCAGCCCACTCCAGAGGGGTTTGTATGCTGCCTTCTCTGCCTCAAACAGCAAAATTCCTTGTAGGAATTACAGTACTGGGTCATTGGGATGGAAGTCCCTACAAAGACTTAGTGCCAACACAGGGTCTGGCAAAGTGGATTTACAGCTGCAAGTTAAACTGAGCACTGACGCAGTGTTGTGCTTGCATTCAATGCATAAATATTTAAGTGAGTTTAGTCAAGCCTGTTAAATATGTGTGCAGGCAGGGTGTAAAGAATACAAAGGCCGAGTCACCAGAGATATTTCAACAGGAGAAGTTTTGATTCTTAGATGCTAAGCCATTTGCTAGCCACCATTAGCACTTATTGTGCAGACCAAGTGCACTGCACTTCTGGAGACACTCCAGGCAGGCAGGCACGGATACAATAGAGTGGCCTCGGGGTAGCATTTGCAAATGTATCACTTACCGTTGGGTACCAGAAGAATACTTTTGACAATGTTTTTCAGGGGGCCCAAGCTGATTTTATTCATGGTGGCAAAGTCTGAGAGCTGAGTCAGAAACCTTTCTACCTGTCAAGAGAAAGAGCAGCGACACAATCTTATCTCTGCATGTTTATCACCGGAGAGCTGCATTCACAGCTTCTCCCTTGTTTTGTGCACTCTTACCTCCTTGGGCTCTGTCAGGAAGCGGAAGAGCAGCTCAGTCAGTGCTGAGAATTGCTGTGAAGAAGGACAGTGTCAGGGGGTCGGGCATCAGCACGTGCCACTTCTCAGCACCTGGCCAGCCCATCACCACCACCACGACATGTTAAACCACCCTGAGGCAGCCCCACCTGCCCCCAGCACATCGGTCCCGTGCTGGTGAGGTACCCCAGCCCTCGGCTTTACGAGACGCCTGTGGACGGGATTTCCTCATGGATGTTTTTCAGAACTCTCAAAGGGTTTGTGCAGCTGGTAGCTGGCACTGCACAGGGGTTTTGTGACTCTCAGCTAATCGGAAGCTGCTGTTCTACCATGTGTAATCCAAAAACTGTGAGTGGGAAAAGATGCAAATATCTACTCTCATGTTTCACAAGCCCCAGAGGGTAACCAGACTAACTTGAGAAAGGAAAAGAACTGGTTAAAGGCCTTGTTGCTGGTTTTGGTTTTCTAAGTGCAGAGGCAGAGCACAGTGACTGGGTACGGCTGGCGGCTCCGGGGCTTGTCCTGCCCGGCCCTCGCTGTCAGCCGTGTAACCGAGACCGCACAGGGGCTTCACCAGCGGTCCTGGCAAGGGGAGCTAACAAAGCTGCAGCTCTTCCACCAACTTCAGCCTGAGCTGAGCCTGCCTTTGCGGTGCAGCGGTGCAGCCAGGGTGTCGGTGACCTGGCACAGGCGTGTGCCGCCAGCCGGGACAGGAGCGGGCTGGGTGGCCATCGCAACCCGAGTGCCGTGCAGTCCCAGCGAGACAACGGTGCTCGGCAGGACCCTACAGCCCGTGCGGGGCGTGACTGGGCCCCTCCAGCGCCCCGAATGCCCTGCGGGCCGAAAACAGGCTCCGTGGGCGCGGGGCTGTGCAGCCCTGCCCAGACACCAGAAAATGCTGAGACCCGGCGGGACCCTGGCACCGGCGCCTGGGGGCCTGACCGGGCCCGGTGCCGGGGCTGCTCTGGGGGTGCAGGCTCTGACCATGCCCGGTGCCGGGGCTGCTCCGGAGCTGCGCGGCCGGTCGAGGCCGCTGGGGCCCAGCAGCCCGGTGGCTGCGGCTGCCCTGGAGCCCAGCGGGACCCCGCCGGGGCCGCTCCC
>VWYH01004579.1:876339-904113 GCA_013399365.1 Pampusana beccarii | reverse complement strand
CCGCCGGCCCCCGCTCGGCCCGGCCGTGGCGCACCCCGGGTGGCCCCTTGGGCCCTGCAGCGCTGCTGGGGCTGCCGCGGGCGGCTGGCGGGACTGGGGCCAGCGGCCGGTCTCCCACCCCGGGCCCACAGCAGTGCTAACCAGTCTTAGAGAACAGTTGTTGTTCGCGGGAAGGTTTGGGACAGCCCCTTGCTTCCCTACCCAAAACGAGCTGGTAGAACCCAAATTAGAGCTGCAGTACACGTCTGTGTGTTTGTGCCAATGAGTGTTTGCTCTTCATTCCGCTAAGGTCTCCATCCCAGAGATGTGCAGCCACATGTGTGATTTTATGCACTTGATCACTTCCATGGAAAGTGAATCGTGTGTTTGCTGGTGAGCACGGAGCCTGAACTGCAGGAGAAGAGTGAGAGCTGTGGGGGTTCAGCTTCACCTGGAGCTGGAGTTCTGACAGCTCAACAGTGCAAGTTGTTCTTCTGCACAAAAAGCTCAAATAAATAATTTTAAAGCCATAGTTTATAGGGTGGGTTTCTTTTTTTCGCCCTGTAAATTCCATTTAGGGCCCAAAACTCAGGTGTGATTTTCCCCCTCCAGCTGCCGGTCCAGCACCACACATGGCTGAGCCTGGACGGGCTGGTCTCGGTGATGGGTCCCGGCACAGAGCAGGTCCTGGGGAGCACAGGCCACCTCCTGCTGCTGGTCCACAGGGGATGGACGGGTTTTGGGTGAGGAAGGTGAAGAGACAGCTCAGCCGGTGAGAAAGTGCCTAGAAGTGAAAGGGGCCGGGGTTTCAGAGGGAGATTGTTTTTTCGTTCGCACCATAACCCGTAGCCCGGAGGTCTCTGGTTCAGAGACACATAGGAGGCCATGTGAATTCCGAAATCACCTCCTTGCCGCTGTTACACAGGCTCGTTTCTGTCTGTGCTTGGGAGGAAGGTCTTGCTCCAGAAAACTGGATGAATTCCCGCAGAGGACAATGGAGCTGATGCTTAAAGCCTCCCTTGCCTTAAGCTGCTATTTTGCAGCTCTCCAAGAGCAGGGAAATCAGCTCTCCAGCAGTTCTTTCCCTATCAGCTCTCCAGCAGTTATTTCACTGTCAGTGTGAATGTGTCTGTTCCATTTTTGTCTGGGAAGGTGTTCGCTGGCTGCCCGGGCAGAAGGACAGTGGATAAAAGCCTTTGTGGAAGGTAAAACTGTGGCAGCCCACAAGGCTTCTGTGTTATTACTGACACTTTCAATTGCAAATGAGAGTGTAGGAAATGTTATAGTGCCTTTCATTGTGAAGATATGCCAGTAGTGATTTATAAACAGGGAGTTAAGCAGCAAAGTACCACTAATGATGAGGAGTTAAAGAGATATTTACTGGTGGTCTGGCTGGAAATAGCATTCGGCTTCCTTTCCTTCTCCCTCTCCCTCCCAGCCCAGCTCAGATATTTTCTATTTCGTGTTCACAGGGTGGAAATGGGCACCTCAATTGGACAGGATAGTTGGGGTGAGAAAAATGGCATGTGTGGCTGCTTGCACAACTTGACCCTAAATATTGAGGACACCTTAAAACAAGGTGCAGATTTTTCATACTGGAACAATTTATTGGGTTCTGTGGTGCACTGGTTGTATTAGCATGTTTAAAACTGCAGGATATGCTTGTCTCTAAAAAATAGTTAATCTTGACTAAAATTCACTCAGGCAGACATATGGACTGGTAGCTTGGGATGCCAGTGTGTGTGAGCTTGGTATTCCTGGACTTAAAATGTCACATACAGCACTACGTACATTTTCCTAAGTGCAGATTAATAGTTGCAATCATGATCGCACACTGTCATAACCACCAAAATTAATTGGCCTGTACTGTGTGGCTGCAAAACTGAAACAAGGAAAGAGACAATTCTCCATCTGGTCTGTGTGCAGGATTGACCACGCAGGAGCAGCCTGGGACTGATCTTCACTTCCCTGTGTCTTTCTAGGGTGATGCTTGTGGACCTGTTTGAGGTTGGTCTCAGCACACGTGTGAGCACGCGGGAGCTACAGCAGGAGGGAGAAGCCAGACTGCTAAACTATTTCCCAGGCAGCAAACCAAATTATTGGGGAAAACTGAGTGACAAGATCCAAGAAGAGGAGCTGAGGCTGAGGTACGTGCTCACAACATCCTGTTCAAACAATCAGCAGGAAACTGGGCATCCTGGGCTGCCGGTGTGGCTGCAGCGTGGCATCCCCGTGCCACTGACACTGCTGCGGTGCTGGCGGCTCTGCAGCGGGCGGCAGGCTCGGTTTGGCCAGCGCTCAGCTTTGAAAAGGGTTTGCTCCCGGGATTTACAGGTTGTGGGGTGGGTCACAGGGGTGCCAGGCAGAGGATGGTCCCAGCTCACCCAGAGCCCCCAAGGAAGAGCCCCCAGGGCTGTCCCTGCCCCGTTTCCCCGGCAGCCATCAGCCCCTTGGTCAGGCCTTTCTCATGCAGAACGTGTAGCTGATGGACTCATCAGAGCTGGGGACATACTGAGGACAGCAGTTCCGTATGTGCCCCTGTGCACCACAAGTACTGGAGTAAAAGCAGCAGCAAAAAGCAACGGGGGGGACACGTCACACACAGGGAAACAGGTTATTAAAAACAGTGAGCCAGAGGATCAGCACGCCCCACTTCAGATGCATTTTTCAGCTTCATTTCAGTTTGAAAAGCTTCCTCAGCACTTGGAGAGTGTTACCTGAGGAAGGGTCCTTATTATATATTCCCAAGAGATCAAATCCTGGGGTGTCATCAGCCTTTTCGCTGATGCTACTTTCTATGCAAAGCTCTCAAAGCCCTTTGCAGTCACTTTGAGCTCAGTCTTAGAACACCTTCCTGAACCCGGCGAGTGTTGCCTGTGCTTGCTGGCCTGAGAAAGGCCCAGAAAGGGCAAGAGCATGTAAACAAGCCAGCGGTAAAACCCAAGCATCCTTCACCTTGGCCTGAGGTGCTGAGCCCATCTGCTGCCTGTGTTCTGCCCTCCTGCAGCGTGTGTCTCGGGAGAACATCTCTCTCCACGGGCCGAGGGATGCTGAGACTCCTCCTGGCTGCCTGGTGGGATGGAGACGGCCCAGCTCAAACTTTGGCGAGGTGTTCTGTTCCCAAGTGAGGCTGACACCAGTGAGATCCTTGAGATCATGATTTGGTTTCCCTTGCAGTTTAATGCCCCTTTCTCTCTCAGCACCGTTTTCTCCCAGGCAGCTGCTGCAGGAGCAGACGATTGCAAGCGCTGCGAGCGGAGGTTGTGGCGGGGCTGGAAGCAGCACTGTGGGGCTTTGGGATGCTCCTGCCTTGTGACCGTCCTGTGCCCGGGATGCCACCTGCAGCAGGGGACAGTCCCTCACCGGGAGGGCAAGAAGGCTCTGCTGGCAGCCGCCCTGGGAGCAGCGTTTCTCTTGATAAAGTGTATGTGCTCAGGAGGGCGGTTTGGGGAGGCCTCGTCACTTCAGATTAGGCTGTAGCAGGCGTATCCTGTTTTCTAGGAAAAAGAGGATTTTGTGGCTAGCTTTGTTAGAGAGGCATTGAAGATTTTTCTTTATGTGCCTTTGCGTTTGAAGTTTATACAGTGGTAGGTGCAGACTTGCTGGATGTTCTGGTTACACAGATGACATTTATTTTTAACTTTATTTTTACTAGAGGGTTGTAACATGTGGTCCTGGCCAGCCCACAGGAAGGGCTAAAAACTTCATGTAGGAGGGATAACACTTCCTAGCTCCATGTAAACAGCGATTCCCCCGCGATGGGAAAAGCCATTCCAGCTGCAGGGGGCTGGAGGCTCCATTCCCACATGTGGCAGCAGGATGGGGCATCCCCGCAGTGGGGACAGGCTTTGCTCTGCATAGCCAGAGCGTGGGCACTGCGCTGCTGGGTGGCACAGCTCTGCCCTGAGCTCAGGCGAGACGCCAAGGGCAGGAGAGCTGCTCTGGGGAGCTGTGGTGAGGAGCAGCTGGGCACTGGGACCTGCCATGGAGCTGGCAGAGCTGGCGGAGCTGGTGGAGAGGTGGGCAGCCAGCGCCGAGGCTGGCACGGGGGCTTGGGAGATGAAGCTACTCGTGGAGGAGGAGGACACATCCCACGGGACATGCACCAAAGGGGTCTTGCAGCAGAGACTGCCAGGCAGTGAAAATGGTTGTTATTGTGGGCTGGGAAAGAGCCGCTGTGCTGTGCGTACAGCGACACGGGAAACCCCAGCGCCTGAACTCGTCAGAGGCATTGCTGTTGGCTCCAGCAAAGGGAAAAGTTCCTCCTGGTCCCTGCCTCGGGGTGGCTGGGAGAGCTCACAGCTGTTTGAGGTGATTTAACAGTACTGGTGCTTCTCCCTGCCTGCTGGAAGACTGAACAAGAACTGAGCTGGGGCCTTGGAACCTGGGACCCACAGGTCCAGAGATCTGAGGCTTGCACTGCTGACGGCTGTAGGCAGTGACACGGCTGTAGGCAATGACATGTATTTGCTCAGTGGCTTTATTTGTTTAGGATCTCCAGGCATGGTGCTTACGAAACATGGAGCAGGTTCTGGCTCAAACACTTGGGTGCAACGCAAGAGGCAGCGGGTGATGGGGGCCAGAGCAGAGCTCTGGGCAGGGAACGGCATTGGTTTGCCTGGCCAGGATGGCGAAGGAGAGTTTTAGGAAGAGATTTGAAGTGAGAGAATAAGGTGGGCAGAGAGGAGCTGGGCTTGGTGCCATAACCCGAGAACACTGCAGAGAAAGCAACTGCTGAGCAGCTTTTGGTGAGGAGGAGGATTCAGGGTGGGGAATGCCAAGTTACGTGTGGAAGGGCTGGCACAGTCCCTGGGAAGCATTCACCATGGAAGATGAGGATGAGGAGTCACTTCTGATGTGAATTGATGTTGCCAGTCCTGCCTGACTCTGTTGTGATGGTGACAGAGTGGCTCTTGCAGCGGGTCGGTCACCGGCTCCATGGGTTTGAAATACTGGCTGTGGCTGGCCGGCCAGGTATGGAAATGGCTCTTCTCACTGGGGTGATTTCTGGCTGAAGTGCTGGGCAGTCCAGCTGTGCTGCCGGTGGGAATTGCTCTGTCATGGGAGGAATGTGTCCATGGCACAGTCTGCAGCGGACGTGCAGCCCTGGCCATGCTCCTCGGCTTCTTGCTGCCGCTCCAGCGATGGGGTGGAGGATCTTTGTCTCCAGGGCTGTGTCCCATGGTCCTGCAGAACCTGGGGCTGCAGGGAACGGTGCTGGGGTTGCTCTGGTACCTGCCTGGCAGAGGTTGCCGGCTGTAAACCCTGGTTCAGTGGGAGCAGCCAAGAGCCTGGCACAAGCCTAAATTCAAAATCCTCTTTAAAGGTCTATTTTTTCCCCATGAGATGACACAGAAAATTTCGTGACTGTTAAGAAATAAACTTGCCTCATCTCTCTGTGGTTGTGTACGGCAGAGACGGGGAAAAGGGTCAGGGTTTGGCTCATAATCTGCCCAGAGCTGCTTTGTTTGGTACCAGGCCTTTTTCACAACCAGTATGCAGAGCCATGCTCTCCTGAATTAAATGATAACTGAGGGGAAGAGACAGAAAGAGGCATTTCAGCTGGGCGGGAGATTGATGGCAGGTCAGCGAGGCCAACAGAGGCAGGAAGGTTTCCGTAGAAAGGGAGAGGAACCCATGGATGCTTGAAGCAAGGGCTAACTCCACCCCAGTAGTGCCCTAGAAACTCTCACGAGCACAACCCACAAAAGCATTTTGCTTTCCCAAATTTCGAAAAACAAACAGGAGTAAAATCTATTTGCTTGGTTTTAATCTGCTTGACAGAGTTGCAAATTAGCTATAGGTTTATGCAATGTGTGTTTATTTGCACTGCAATATCCAGTGTTCCCCAAGGCTCATGCAGACCAGATTTCTTGGCCCTCTCTCTTGTTCACTTGCAGGGCTTTTTTTGCACATGCAGCCACATTTTTCATGCTCGTGTTTTGAGAGTTGGAGGGGTGGTCTGGGGGAACCTGCTGTACAGGCCTCGGGATGGTCCAGGCACTTCCCACAGGCTTCAGATATTTTGACTAGCTGATGCATTTTTCCTCTTGGCCTTGAAAGCTTATTTCTATCACACCAGGATACTAATATTATTTCTTCTTACTGTTTTGTAGTTTTCTGTTGGATCTAGAAGTAACAGCAAGTGAGCAGAGAAGATTATACCCCACGTGGACTCTGGATGCTTTGTCTTGGGCAGGAGAGGCACAGACTGTTTTCCTGGTCCCCAGCACAGCCCTCGCCAGTGTCTCGCCTCTGTACAGGAAAGGGAAAGAACAATCAACCAAAAACTGACTGTAAAACTTGTGAGGCTTTGTCTGCCCATGCCATGCTGCGCTGCGAGGGGCAGAGAGCTGAGGGGAGCCAGTGGGCAGAGGGATGACTGGAGGGACCAGGGCTCTGCCCGGCTCCGGAGTGCCCCCTCACCCCCGGGGGGGCTGCTTTGCGGCGGGCTGAGCTGCCGGGGAGCTCCGAGTGCCAAGCCGCGAGCCCCGGAGAGATGCTGAGTCCCGGGGGGATGCGGGCACTGAGGGTGACACCGAGGCGCCGGCGGGTACCAGGGGATGGCGAACCCCAGGAGGGTGCAAGACATCGGGGGGGTGTGGAGCCCCGCGAGAGCGACGCTGAGCCCCGGGCAGGGAATACAGGGCACCGGGCCGGCGGGATGCGGGGCACTGGGCGTTGCGGAGTCCCGGGCGATGCAGAGCAGTGCGGGGACACTGGGGCGCCGGGCTGGGGAATGCGGAGCCCTGAAGGGTGCCGGGCCGCGGGGTGCGGGGCACTGGGGGAATGCAGAGCTGTGGGGGGAAAACAGGAGGACCGGGAGTGCGGAGCCGTGTGGGGGGCGTGTGGAACCCCGGGGAGTGCGGGCCCTGGGGGAATGCAAGGGGCCCGGGGAATGCGGCCCGAGGCCGCGGGGGCCCGGAGGGGTGCGGTGTGGACCCCCTGCTCCCCTCCCCTCCCCCGGCGTGCNACGGCGCGTCCCGCCGCGGCGCAGGTGAGCGCGGGGCCGGGGCCGGGCACCGGGGCGACCGGAGGGGCCGGGGAGACCGGGCCGGAGCCACGGCGCATCCTCGTGGGCGGCTTTGTTGTGCGCGGTGGCGGCGGGGGACAATGGGGCGGGTTGGGACGCGGCACCGGGAGCACCGGACGGTGCTGCGGGGACGCCCTGGACCCGGCCGATCGAGCGGCCCCTCGCCCGGTTCCCGGGAACAGGCGGCGCTCCGGCCCGGGGACTCGCGGCACCGCGCGAACTGGGCCGCGCCCCCCCGCCACTTGTTGCCGCCGCTCGGCCCCGGGGCAGGTTCGGGGGGCTCGGCGCGCCCGCAGCCCCGGGCCGGGCTCCCTCCCGCCCCGCCCGTCCTCCCCGCCCCTCCGGCTCCCGTTGCGACTTTCGGAGTTTCCCGCGGAGGCGCCGCGGCCGCGGACCCCGGGGGCGCGTCCCGGGGCTGTCACAGCGGGGTTGGGACGGGCGCTGGGGACCCCCTGTGCCCCCGATGCCGGGACGGGCAGGGGCCGCGGGGCGGGGGCAGAGCCTGGGGCCGCGGCGGGAGCACGGCAGAGCCCCGGAGCCTCGGGTTCCCGTCGGTGGAACGGCAAGTGGTGGCCTCGGGGCGAGGAGGGGTTGTGAGGGCCGGGGTTACCGCGCCCGTGGCTCGGCGGGCCGCGGGCAGCGCCGCCCCCAGGCAGGGGGCACGGGGAGGGCTTCCGGGAGCCCGGGATGCGGTGGCAGCGCTGCCGGGGCTCTACACCTTTGTTTTCGGTTCTCGGGGCAGCGATCTGTCAGTGAATCTCGCTTTCTCCCTGTTCGCAGGAAATCAGCCTCCGGCCGGCGCCTCCGGCGTGAAGTTCCCCGTAGGCTGGGGACGGAGGGGAGTGGGCGGCCGGAGCCGGGGCGCGGGCAGCTGCCGGACACCAGCCCCGCCGGCAGGTACCGACCCGCGGGGAGCTCTGCCGGCATCCTCCTCCCGAGCCCGGGGAGAAGCTCCGGTGGAGGTAGAGCCAGAGGAGGGAGAACACTGGAGGAAGAGCAGTAAGCCCCGGAGTGGCCCCAATATGGGGCACAATCCCGGGAGTCCGGGAGAGGGAGGGGAGCCGTGGGGGCACCGCGGCCAGGGCTGAGCCGGGGGCTCTCACCGGTGCTGCTCCGACCCCCCTTGGAAAGGGGCAGAAGGAGAGAGTGGCCTGAAGTGTGCTGCCCCTGCGGCAGGACCAGCGTCTTCTGCCTCTGTCTCCAGGTTCCTAATTTTTAATGGGGAGTAATGAGCCAAAGTGCCCTAGTCCCTGGCTCTGGGGAGGGCTGCAGGCTTGTGCCCCCCAGTAAGGAGCCAGGCAGGGGGAGATGGGCACAGTGAGGTGTCGTTGTCATCACTTTATTTCCTTTTGTGCAGGGAAACGATGAAGCTGTGACCGCTCCGGACAGAGGACCTGCCACTGCTGAGCGAGACCCACCTGCACGACGGCGGAGTCCCCGCAGCCCCAGCCCTGCCCGCGCCGGGCACGTCCCTGGGCAGGGGGCTCGGGCGAGCCAGCGTGGCTCAGCTCAGCGGGACGGGACCGAGATGAGCATGGTAAAGAGCCTAGAGCGGCTGGAGCAGCGGCTGGCTGTGATGGTGGCTGCCCAGGAGACTTCTCAGGCCTGGTCTTCACTGGGAGAGGAGGGGCCGGTTTGTTTTTTGTTTCTTTTCTTTCAATCCAGCTTTGCTGAAAGGCAGCGGGCGACGTGCTGGAGCCTGGGGGTGGCCGCAAGGGGCTGCCGGGGTCCGGCGGGGAGCGGAGCGGGCAGGGGGGCAGGAGAGGAAACGGGGGGAAAATGGAGGGAAGTGCCGGAGTGCGGGTGAGAGACGGAGAGGGGCCAGGCACAGGAAACGGGCAGGGGAGGGAGAGCCTGCCCTTCTTAACGAGCATCTGCCCAAATGGGCTCCCTTTCTTACTAAACTGCCAACCCTGCAACTCTTTTCTTCCCAGGATTAGAGGAAAATGCTCAGTTTGGGGAGAGTTAAAGGCCATTTCTGTGCATGAGATAGCCCAGAGCCCTTCAGCAGGAGCCAGGCTGGAGGGAGTGAGCCCCAACAATTGGGGTCCTTTATTTCTTTTTGTTATTCAAACAGGGCTTGGGTGATGGCTGCCATCCCAGCCATCCTGTAGAATGCTTCCCTCCAGCCTTTTGATATGCATGCCCCTGTCTGGAGGCAAAGTCCGCAGTCTCCCCTGCAATCTCTCCACCTACTGGGGAATGCACCTGATAAGGGCCAGCCTGTTTTCTCAAGGAAGAAAACTGAAACGTGCCCCAGCTGGGCTGGGAGAGCAGCCTGGGGACAGGGGTCTGGGGCCACAGCGTGGCCAGACACCCCACAGGTGAACGTGGCCGCTGTACCCACCAGGGCAGCCGGGGAGCCCAGCCAGGCAGGAACCCCGAGCCTCTCTAAGCAGTTAATATTGTGGCGTAGTCTTTAACCAGTTTGGCAAACCTTAAAGAAACTGGTATTGCAAAACTAGGGTGGGATCTGGAGTCGGCGGGTTCATTGTCTCTGTGGGGTGTCACTGCAGGGCACGTCCTGGTCACCGCGCAGTGCCGGGGCTGCCGCTGGCGCCAGGCTAGTGGGGAGCTCTGAGCATCGGAGCTGGAATTCTGCATTATTTTGTTTTCCATGGGTTCTTGTCCAAAGCGTGTGGCTGTAGTGCATGCCTGGATGTTTGCAGGGCATTAAGCAATGCAAACACTGCAGTGCTGTTTTTCTCCTCCTGCCATGAGACAGAACATGTGAGGGGAGTGCTCTGTTTCTTGTTATTTTCGTCATGCCCTGCATGCATGTGTAGGTGTGCAGTCCTGCGAGGGGAGGTGAGGACAAAGAGCTGAGCCTTCCTCCCGGGCAGAAGGTGGTGATGCGTGTGAGGATGGTGGCTCTGGCGAGAGATCTCATCACCAAGCAGGACGGGCTCGGGCGTGCAGTGTCAGCGCTCGGTGCACATGGCAGCAACGAGGAGACGGTGCTGCAGTTCTGCTGCCTCGGTGCAGGTTTTCGGGAAAGTGAGACTTTAACTGGCTTTGCAGTTTAGGTTGTGGTGTGATGTTCTCTTTCCTCCTGGTGTATCAGAGGATGGTGATGGGATGTCCTTGAGTGATCTCGGTGGTGCAGCTGGAGAAGCGCGAAGAGCGAGCAGTGCGTATGCTGCTGTGCATGCATCACTTGCTCCTGCCATTGTGCTGCCCGCCCTGCCTGCCTGGTGAGCTGAAATGCTGGTGCTCACACCGGTGCTGCAGCCGGGTCCCACGGACCACAGAGCCCAGCTGTGGGGGATTCCAGCTTTGCGAGGGAGCCGTTGCTTCCAAAGTGAACTCATTTTTCCCACTGTATGATCAGAACAAAGGCAATGTCAGAGCTTCCTGAGCACTCAGCAAAGCTGAGTTTGGCACATGGGGTGCTGGGTCTTGGCTGTGTGTCCTGCAGAGCAGCTGGCAGGGCTGTCCTTCCCGTGGCGTGAGAGGAGAGACCGGCCGCTGTGTCCCCTCCCCAGTGCAGGGCTGGCAGGGATGTGGAACACGCTGGGCTGTGCTGGGCACTGGGCATCCCCGGGGCTGAGCAAGGAAAAGCCATTTTGAGGTGCAAGGTTGAACCTCCTGGGCTCAGGCTCCATCTGAGGCTCCTGAACAGGCTTCTGACAAAGGACTAAGTGCAAAGGTCCTCTGAAGGTCCTGGGGGGACTTTGGGGGATGCAGATTCACTGTGGTTTTTTTTTTTTGTGTGAAATTTGCTATTTTGTGGGCAGCATCACTGCTGGCTGTGATCACTGCCGTTCTGCAGAATCGCAGGCTGGGCAGGGGGAACAGAACCTGGAGGAGCTGACCCATCTGCCACCGCACCGTGTGGTGCATCCTGAGCATCCAGAGGCAGGGGGGGGCCGGGGGCAGCCCGGCAAGTCTGGGCAGCTCCCAGGAATTGTTGCTGTGTCTGGGAGCAGATGTGCTGCAGCAGTGGGATTTCTTCACACAACTATAAGGGTTTAGCAGCTTAAGACTCCCTCTGCTGCCAGTCTTCTCCTTGTCTGTTTGTTGAGGAGACATGTCGGGGGGGGCAGGACATGCCCTTGGAGGCTTTGCCCTGCAGAGGTGGGTGCTGGACACCTGTTTTCCTTCGTGTTTGGATGGTATCAAGGTTCTAACGTTACCCTTGGCATCTGAAACATCAGACCCCGACTGGTCTTTGTTTGCCAGAGGTGCTGACAGATGATCTCAAAGCAGAAATCCAGTTGTTAGGGAAGCGGTTGAAGGCGATGCTGGGCGAGAGCATGGGGAGGGGGCAGTGGGAATGAGCTGGGGGTCTCTTCAGGGCTAGTGGGGGGTTGATTTTGCTTCCTGATGGGGCCTTAGGTGGGTAGAACCCTGTTTGTTCCTTAGCTCGCCAAGATGAGTTACGTGCTCCTGAAATGACTGTGCTGGCGAGTGGGCAAGTTGCAGCACAGATCCATAGCCCAGCAGTGAGGCAGCTTCATTAGCACCGTCCCGGGTGCCTCTGGGAGAGCCCTGGAGTTCCTGCTTCCAAAAACAGGATCCAGGGAGGGCACCCACAGGAGCCGGAGGCATTGGGTGCAGGCAAGGCAGGTCCCACCTCTCCCGGGGGATGTTTGGGATTTCTCTGCACAGCAGCAGTGCCCGCGCAGGGGACGCCAGCACAGATCCCCACCCTGCCCCTGCGCCCTGGGACAGGAGGAGTTTTCTTCCTTCAGGAGATTTGAACTTGCTGTAGGCGCCAGGACTTTGCCCCCCGTGGCGAGCTGCCTGCACATCCCGCCGCTGCTCGGACAGCCCGCCCGCTGCTGGGCATGCTGGGGTTTGCTGGGCGTGCTGCGGTTTGCTGGGTGTGCTGGGGTTTGCTGGGCTTGCTGGGAGCGCTGGATTTGCTGGGAATGCTGGGTTTGCTGGGAATGCTGGGCAGCCAGAGCATAGTGAGGCTGGTGCCCAGGCCGGGGGTGTCCCCTGGTCCCTGTGGATGTTTGGGAAATGCTGTTTCCCTCCAGGCAGGGTCTGGAGCCATGGCCGCTATGGCAGAGCTGGGCAGCACCGGGCGCTCCACGGCATGTAGTGGTGGGGCCTGGGCAGCCTTGCAGAAGAGCGCCAGTACTTGCCCAAGGGCAAGCAGCTTGTGTCTGGGGCCTCTCTTTGCTGGAGCTGATGGATCTTTAGGGCCACTATGTTTGCGGGAAGGTCTTGTCCAGGTGCCCAATAGCTCCTGGTAGCACTGCAGGTTTGTACTCAGTCAGATTCCTCTGCTAAGGGCAGGAGAAGTTATGGCTGGCTTGAAAAGCTTATGCTGGCTGCTTTGCCTCCCTTGGGCTCTCTGCTCGCCTACATTTTCACTCTGGCTTCCACAGGCGACCATGAAAAACGACAAGAGCCACGGCCGGGATGCAGCGGACTGCAGGGCAGAGATGATCCTCATCAATGGGGACTGCACCAATCCCGGTAATGACACGTCTGCCCTTCTTCTGGAGGCCAATGGCAAACCCAGCACTCCCGGTGAGTTGGGATGTGCTGTGCCCAGGGTGTGCGGGGCCAGAGATCCCCCAGCCACCATCCCCAGGGCTTCCTGGGGGCTGCAGCTTGGTGGCCATGGCCAGGATCCCTCCATGGCTCCGGCAGCACGGACAGGCTGTGGCAATGAACCACTGTGGGCAGGGGTGTCGCACTGGGGTGCTGGCTCTGGGGGGGGATGCGGGGAACCCCCACCCACCTGAGGGTGCTGCTGTCTGCACCACAGCTCCAGGGCTGCGCTGGTCATGGTCCCCAAATCCCAGCACTTGGGTTTTAAATGAACCGGTGACAAGCCCTGAATAGTGGGAGTGTTTTCTTGTGCCTCTGAGCTTTCAGGAACAATGAGGTACACATAACAATGTCCCCACACTTGCTGTTAGAGTCCGTCCCGGTTTTGGGGTGGGTGTGTGGTTTAGGACTGCCGGTGTCCACAGTACCACGATCGGGACCCTCGGGGACACTGCGTGTCTTCTGCTGTTGGCCACATCTCTCCAAGATGAGGTTTTGGTCCCGTCAAACCACAGCCTGCTGCTGGGCGCGGGGCGGGCGGTGCACAGCCGGGGCGGCTGACGGAGCCACGGCTGCTCTGCCTTGTCCCTGCATAGGTGCTGGGGCCCTGGGGCTGCCGGCTCTGAAGAGCAGCAGGAGGGGCAGCAAGGGAGAGCTCGCCAAGGAGGACCTGACCTGGCCACTGGCCCTGGCGGACGCACAGGAGGTGAGTGCCCCCCAGCTGGTGAGTGCCCCCCCGGCTGGTCCTGCCGCCCAAGATGTTCCCCTTGGGCAGCTCTCATGCCAGGGGAAGAGTCCAATGGCCGATGCAATATTCATTTACAAGTATAAGATTCGTTTTCAATTCCAAATTCTTGATTGACATTATGTCAGAAGCAGCAGGAGGGTGAGGTGTGTGATGCAGCGATGCCCACTGCGTGTTGCAGAAGTCTAATAATTATTATGCAGATATTTCCTTTAAAAAGTCTTGGCTGTATGGATGGACTGAAACACCTCATGTCTCCCACTCTGGGAGTGGCCTGGTTTTAGCTGCTTTGGGGCTGGATCCCAGTTTTGCTCCCCCCTCCTTTTGTTGACTAGGTTGACAGACCTCCAGTGTCTGGAAGCATTTTTGCCCCCTGGCTTCATTGTTTTGACTTTGAAATAAAACCCCAAGGTTGGAGATCTGCCTGTGATGAGGCAGCTTCCAAAAGAAAGAGCCATAAATCCAACCGGGGGGAAAATTCTGCTTTCCCACTATGTTGGGTTTGGGGCTCTTCACTTGCAAAATCTCGTTTCAATTTATAACTCGCTCATGCCGGATGCAGGAAACGTGCCTGGGTGAGACTGTTTGTAAACTGTGGCTGCTGAAACCGCAGGCGAAAAGCTGCCCCAGGTGCCTCGGCAGAGAACCCGTGCTGTGAGAGCACCCGCACGGGGTGAACAGTGCCGGCCTGGGACGGCTGCTCTGCGGGGGCTGCAGTCCCCGCGGCCATGGCTGCAGCTGCGGAGAGGAAGGGGATGGGAGTGCAGAGCTGAGGATGCACATAGCAGCTGGAAACAGAAGCTGCATAAGCAGCTGCTGGTGGCTGCAGCGCTGGGTGCTCCTGAGCGGGGCTGTGCAGCCCGGTGAGGTGAGATGCTGTGAAGTGCACAGTCACAGTGGGGGGCTCAGCCCAATGTGCTCCTGCAGCCGTCCGCACTCTGCCTTCCCCGTGCTCTCAGGATGTGGAGTGCTGGCTGTCTCTGTCCCCTGTGCCACGGTCCCTCTGTTGTGGTTGCAGGTGCGGCCCCGGGGCAGCGCGGGCTGGGAGAGCAGCCTCCGGCAGAAGCCCCCCGTCCGACTCATCTTCCAGGCGGGGCAGACCCGGCACGAGATGAGGATCAAGGAACCAAACAGCGTGGAGATGCTCAGGGACCTGCCGGCTCCCCTGCGGGTGAGGTTCTGCGCGGGTGCTGGGGTTTTTCTGGAGCTTTCCTGCCCGTCTGCTATGCCCTGGCCAAGGGGCTTCAGGCTTATTGCAGCCTCTCTGTGCCTCAGTTTCCCCTGTGAGGTGGAGGTGTGTGCTGTTGCTTGCCCTGGCTAGGAACTGGGTGCTTTGAACCACCCTGAGGTGAATGGGTAGAGGAAAGGGGATCAGAGCAAGTGCTGCACCGCTTTCTGTGCATCTTGCAAGTAAAAGCAGAGCAGTTCTCCCTCAGATACCCCAGTCCTGGCCCTTATCTCCATTCCTGACTGCAGTGGCATCCCTGCTCACCATCTCCCCTCTCCTTGCTCTCCACTTCCTGGCTGAGGGGCTGGGGGTGACCGTGGGTCTGGGGGTGACATGGGGCAGGTCCCTGCCGCCCCTGTGCCCCCTCCCTGCCGCACTCACGCTCTGATCCCTCCGCTGCACAGAGCTCCAAGCGACGCTCAGCCGCGTCCGTGCCCGTGACCATCGACCTGACGGAGGAGGACTCGCAGGACTCGTCCCGCAGCAGCAGCACGATCTCGGGCAGCAGCTCCCAGGAAGGGCCCAATGGCTCTGCCGAGCTGGGGGCCGAGGAGCCAGAGAGCAGAGACGCGGGGATGGACCAGGAGTACCAGGTACGGGGGGCAGGGGCAAATGCTGCTCCTGCACTGGGACCCTGTGCCTGGGGTGCTGCAGGGTGAGGCTGAATGAACTCCTGGCTTGTCCCCAGCCTGCAGGTGAGGGGACCCTCTGGAACCCTCCCTGCTGCTTCTGCCCCTGCCTCCCTGCTGGCCCTTCCCGCGTGTCTGGGTGCGATGGCCCCGGGCTGTCCCTGTCCATCGGCAGGCAGTGGCAGCAGCGGGGTCGGTGCTGGTCCGGGGACAGTGTGGGGACCGGCCCCACTGAGCCCCTGCCCGTGGGGCTGCAGAGCCTCCCAGGGCCCCGGAAGGTGTGTGCAGCACACGCCACACTGGTGCCTGCCCTGCCTGCCAGACAGGCGGGTCTGTGCGCAGAAAATGCTCCTGTTGGGGCTGCTGGGGAGGAGTGGAGTGCTGGGCCTGTGGAGGAGCGTGATTCAGCGCCTGCGGGGACAGGGCAGGGCCCCAGACTCGCGGGAACTGGGCAGTTGCATCTTGCTGCATAATTGTGTGCCTAATCACAGAACAAAGCTGGGCAGGAGGGCTCTGCAGGCGGAGGAGACTCGGCTCCTGCGCGTCGCGCTGCCTGGTGGAGGCCCTTGGCATGGTCACGCCAAAATTCCCAGCTTGGCTTTTTCTTATTTCTGTGTTTGCCCTGTGGGAACAGGAGGAGGGTGGGTGCCCTGAGCGCAGCCTGACGAGCTGAGCTGTGAGCCCTGTGAAGGGGTTCCCTGTGCTGTGAGGACCTAATCTGCCCAGGGACCCCTGGGAGCAACCAGGGAGCTGCTGCCCACCTGCCCTGCCCGTCCCCTCACCAGGGCTGCTGCCAGAGCTTCCTCACTGCTGCTGTGCATGGGAGCAGGAGCGGATTTGTGGTGTTTGCAGAGCCCGGACGGGCAGGAGCGGGCATGCATGGGCACCGGTGCCAGTAGGGCTGGCAGGACCAAGTACACACCACACCGCGTGTACCAGGCACTGGGCTTGGCGTGGGGCAGGCAGCACCGAGCTCCTGCTTGCTGTGAGGCTGGAGCCAGCGCTGCCGGGGACGTGTTCTGCTGGCTTTGTGAGGGACGGGGCTGCAGCTTCTGTAGGTCATTGCGCAGAGGTCGAGCATGTGGCTTCACCACAGTGACACTTGTGGCGCAGCAGCTCTGCTCCCACACGCACCAGGGCTCTCCTGCTCAGGTAAAACGGAGAGTTTGTGCTTTTGGCTGAGCTGTGTTGTGCTCTTTTGCTTTCAGGATGGGAAGGAATTTGGAATTGGGGAGCTCGTCTGGGGAAAGATCAAAGGTTTCTCCTGGTGGCCTGCGATTGTTGTCTCCTACAGAGCCACAGCCAAGCGCCAGGCCGTCTCAGGCATGCGCTGGGTGCAGTGGTTCGGAGACGGGAAATTCTCTGAGGTGAGCCTGCTGCTTGTCCTTGCCTGCTGCCTGCACCTGCCCGCTGCCTGCCCTTGCCTGCACCCTGCCCCTGCAAGCTGCCTGCCCCGCCTGCACCCGGCTTCCCCCAGGCTGACATCTCCTCCCTGGCACGTTTCTGCCATCTGTCCCGTTCTGGGGCTGCTCTGGGTGTGGGCGCAGCTGCAGCATCCCCGGGCAGGGATCCCGTGGTTCCTCAGGCTCTCCTGAGTGTGCTGTTCCTGTGCTCTCCTGGCTCTGGTGTCTATAACTAGTGACTGACCACTGTGAGCTGGTGACAGGATCCAGCATTGAGGACGTCTGCCCGGCCCCTGCGCAGGGTTTTGTCCGAGCTCTGATCTCCAGGGCTGATGAAGCACACCCTTCCGGAGCCTGTCACCCCTTGTCCGTCCCGCACCTCCCCTGGGCTGCAGGCAGTGGGGGAAGCACCATGTCGGGTGTCTGTGCCGGGCAGGTGTCTGTGCTGAGTGTCTGCTGTGCTGGGTGCCTGTGCCGGCAGACGTGCGGTGCCAGCAGAGGGTGCAAAGCACCCGTCCTCGTAGCAAGTGCAATGCTGCTGCCGCTGCTGCCGCTGCTCCCTCTGCCGCGTGTCACCGTCTGCACAGCCGGCGCTGGGTGTCCCCGTGTGGCTGCACAGCCCAGGCAAGGCCATGAGAGCCATGCTGGGAACCGCTGCGCTGCAGGGCTCATCTGCAGCGGGGGGGACGTGGTGCCACGGGGCACATGGTGCTGTGGGGGACACGGTGCTGCGGGGACACGGCCAAAGTGGGGTATGTCCATGCCAGCTCTTAAGCTTTTGTCACTGTCTCCCAGGTTTCTGCAGACAAGCTGGTGGGGCTCATGGCCTTTAGGCAGCATTTCAATTCTTCCACATTTAACAAGCTGGTCTCCTACCGACGAGCCATATACCACGCGCTGGAGGTAACGGCAGAGCTGGGTGGGTGCATGAGGTGCCCGGGGACATGGCTGGCTCTGGGGCAGGGGGTGCGGGGACAGACGGGTTGTGTGGGGACAGCTGGTGCAGCGGAGCCAGTGAAGGAGCTGCTGTGTTGCTGTGGCAGGAGACGTCCCCCCGGAGCCGGGGTCTGTGGGGCCCAGCACTCGCAGAGCTCGGGCGGTGTGTGGGGAGTTGGGGCCGGGGCTCCCCAGCTCTGCCCGTGCCTCCGCTCTGCTCTGCGCTGGGCTGGCTCTGGACGCACTGCAGATTGCCCCAGAGCACTCAGCCCAGCCAGTACTCACCATTTCCCCATCTGCTGGGGCAATGTGCAGATGTCTGTGGGAAAACCCTCCTTTCTCAGCTAGGACTCTTTCCCAGTGCAGCCATGGGGCCAAACTCTGCTCATCCTGGGGGGTTCCAGAGTAGCTGCTGCTGCTGCTCTGGACACCTGGGGTCAGGCTGGCTGCAGGGCTCTGCCTCAGGGCAGCATCCTGTCCTGGGCTGCTGCCAGGTGCCCCTTGCACATGGACCTGGTGCTGAGCAGCCTGGGGTCTCATCCCCAGTCAGGGATGGCACATCAGGCCAGGTTACGGTGCTGCAAACCCACAGACACATTTTCTCCTTTTTTTTTTTTTTTTTTCCCGCTGCTTGCTGGGGAGCAGGGTCAGGGCGAGAGCTGGGACTGGGCTGTCCCTGCCCTGGGCTGGGTTCGGGCTGGGGGAGGACAGAGAGGGGGAGGACGGACGGGGACGATGGATGGGGATGACAGCCGGGCTCATTGCAGGGTTGGGTGGCACAAGAGCACGCCACACCCGCTATGGGAATCCGGCAGCTGCTGCTGTGCTGGGGCTGCCGGGCCCCGCACACGTGTGTCCGTGGTGGGGAGGGGACATAGCAGATGTGCCCTGCACACTGCAGCCAGGCTGCTCTGGCCACCCCGGCCCACACCGTCCCTCCTCTGGGCAGGTTGCCCGGAGCCGGTCGGGGAAGACGTTTGCAGCTGTCCCCGGGGAGTCGCTGGAGGAGCAGCTGAAGCCCATGATCGACTGGGCGCTCACTGGCTTCAAACCCCTGGGCCTGAAGGGGCTGCGGCCGCCCAAAGCCTCAGGTGAGGGTGTGGAGTGAGTGGGACACGGCTGAGCCACTTCTGCCGGTGCTGAGGAGGCCCCAGGGCTCCCCATGGGGGTCCCCGCAGCAGCATTGCAAAAAGCCAGAGGAAAGTGCCCTCGGAACAGCTCGTGGAGGGCAGGGACCTGGTGGAGCCTCGGCCGTGCGTGGGGAGCCGGGGTGGGCAGCACGGGCTGTGTGTGTGGCTGTGGTGGGACCTGGCAGGACATGTCCCCTGTGCCCTGGAGAGCTCCCGAGGCTTGTCCCCAGGAGCTGTGTGTCCTTGCAGAGAGCGGGGCCCTGCGGAACGGGACAGAGGAGGTGCTGTCCCTCGAGCAGTGTCCCCCCACCAAGAGGCTGAAGAGCAGCCCCTGCAACAACGGCAAGGAGCAGCGTGTGGAGGAGGACCAGAGCCGAGGTGAGCGGCACGGCCTGGGCCCTGTGGCCTGGAGCACTGGGAAACCTCTGGGAAAGGGTTCGGCTTTTCCCAGGGCGGGTGAGCTTTGTTTCCAAAGGGAAAAGCTTTGTGGTCTCGTGTTGGTCAGCTGTGCCTTGGCACCAGCAAACCCAGCTGCAAGACACGGCACCGCAAGCTGGGCTCCACTGGTTGTGTATTGCTACTTTGAGCTTGAGCTCCATTACCTCCAGCAGTGAAAGGACATGGATTTTGTACCAAAGTTTCTAATGTGCCCATGGCCTGCCTTCTCTGTACAGCACTCAGCAAAGCTGGAGCAGTTTTAATGCAAGAAATAAGGCGTCTACAAGTAGAGTGCATGTAAGTTTATTGCACAATAAATTATAAATCTTTCTTTTTTTTGATTTTATAAAGAGCAAATGGTCTCCGAAGTTACAAACAACAGCGGGAGTCTCGAAGGTAATTGCTTGCCCTGTCTGTTGGGCAGAGATGTGGGGTGGGTGTAGAGATGGGGCTGCCCCTGTGCAGTCCCTGCGCGGGCTGAGCGGGTGTCTGTCTGTCCCACAGCCAGCTGTCTGTCCTGCGGGAGGAAGAACCCAGCCACCTTCCACCCGCTCTTCCAGGGTGGCCTCTGCCAGACCTGCAGGGTAAGAGCTGCCGTGCCGGAGCTAGGGGTGGGGTGCGGGGTGGATGGGGTGCGGGCGGAATAGGGTGCAGGGGGAGTGGGGTGTGGGGTGGATGGGATGCGGAGTCTGGCGCTGTGGGGACCGGAGGGGTGACAGTGCCAGCCCTGGCCGTGCTGTACCCACCACAGCACTGTCCCTCAGCATGTTCTTGCCAGCTGAAGCTCCAAGGATGCGCATCTCTGAGCTCTCACCGTGCACCAGGGATGGTGTGAAGCTGCGTTCTCTGTTCATCCTCTGAACACAGATCCTGATCCTCTGTCTGTGTCCTTTTGCTAGGATAGATTCCTGGAGCTCTTCTACATGTATGACGAAGATGGCTACCAGTCCTACTGCACTGTCTGCTGCGAGGGGAAGGAGCTGCTGCTCTGCAGCAACGCCAGCTGCTGCAGGTGGGTCCAGCCCCGCTTTGTGAGACCCAGCAGAGCCCTGGGGGAACTGGGGTTGTGTGGGACTGGGCAGGCTCTGCACCTGAGTGCGCCCTGGGGAGGATGGCAGGAGCTTTACCCGTGCCAGGATCACTAGCTTGTATTTAGCAGCCTTAAAATACAGGATAGCGCATGGGAAAACATCCTGCAAAATGAGGTGGGGGCTCCAGTGCATGGCAGGGGAGAGCCCGAAGAGGCTGGGGGATCAGCCAGGGGGGTTTCTGGAGCTGATGGGCACGAGGTGCTGTGGTTTGGGCAGGTGCTTCTGCGTGGAGTGTCTGGAGGTGCTGGTGGGGCGAGGAACATCGGCCAAGGCAAAGGAGCAGGAGCCCTGGAACTGCTACATGTGCCAGCCCGCGGGGAGCTACGGGGTTCTGCAGCGCCGGCAGGACTGGAGCACGCGCCTGCAGGACTTCTTCACCAGCGACAAGGGACAGGAATACGTAAGGGCCACAGAGGGCAGGGCGAGCGCTCAGTGTCTGCCCTGGTCTTGCTCCTCCAGCCTCTCCAGGGTGCTGGGCTCTTGGCCCTGCAAACGCCCTGAAGGCAGAAGCGATAACTGTAGAGCCACGGTTTGGCCTCTCAGAGCATCGCGGTATCTGCTGCTCATTGCTGTCCTTCCATTGCAGGCTGCACCCAAAATCTACCCAACAGTCCCCCCAGCCAAGAGGAGACCGATTCGAGTGCTCTCATTATTTGATGGCATTTCAACAGGTGAGACACTGGAAGAGCATCGTCCTGGCTGCTCGCAGCACTGGATGTTGGAGATGAACAGTATTGTGGCCTCAACCTGTCCCTGAAAGCTTGGTGGGGAGGAGGGGATGAGGGCAGGGGATGTATCTCCATGGGAAGGGGATGAGAGCAGGTGCTCCCCTCCTGCTGGGCAGGGCTGTGGAGGGGGAGGGATGGCGGGAGGCGTTGGGAATGTTGCTCACGAGGTTCCTGCTGCACCGAGTGCCATCTTAGGTGGTTGGTGTCACTGAGAAGCAGGAGGTCTGCAGTGCTGGTAACCTGGTCTCAGGGGAAAATGTGCCTGAGGGAAACTGGTTTGACTGGGTTCCCTCAGCACTGGAGTTCTGCTTGCTGGGAGCAAACCTGCCAGGAGGAACGGGTCAAAAAAATGACCCGTTTGCTCATCCCTAAGTTTTGTGTGACTGCACCCACCTAGGACACGAAAAAGTGGCCACGTCGAGCTTGTCTGCCGAGGAAGGAGACCGGGAGACTAAACAGAGCCGGGCAGCCTCAGAGCTGTATCCGTTGGCAGGGTACCTGGTGCTGAAGGACCTGGGCATCCAGGTGGAGAAGTACATCGCCTCAGAGATCTGTGAGGACCCCATCGCTGTGGGCACCATGCGCCACGAGGGCAACATCACCTACGTGCACGACGTCAGGAACATAACCAAGAGAAACGTGAGCTCTGCTGGTGCAGGGGCTGGGGATCCTGGTTCTGTGGCCACGTGGGTCTCACCCACCAGCCCCCTGTCCCGCTGGGGAACGGGACCTGCTTATGGGCTGTCTCCTAATGGGGGTTCTGTTTGCTCCAGATTGAGGAGTGGGGTCCGTTTGACCTGGTGATTGGCGGGAGCCCCTGTAACGACCCATCCCTCGTCAGCCCGGCCAGGAAGGGGCTCTACGGTAAGTGCCTTTGTGGGGCTGGGTGTCCCCAGGTGTTCTGGGATGCGGAGCCACCATGGGAGCCGTTCAGCCCCACTCTGCTCGGTGGTGGTTCCCTCTGAGCTGCAAACCGTGGGGTGGCTCCTGCAATGCTCAGGCTGTCCCCGTGCTGCTTGCATGGTCCCCGTGGCCCCTGTGCCACAGCCGCTCCCAACCCTACCCCCTGCCTTTCTCTCTTGCAGAAGGAACCGGGAGGCTGTTCTTTGAGTTTTACCATCTGCTCAACTACGCTCGCCCCAAGGCGGGAGAGGAACGTCCCTTCTTCTGGATGTTTGAGAACGTGGTGGCCATGAGAGTCAACGACAAGAGGGACATTTCTCGGTTCCTGGAGGTAGGGATTGCCGCTGGCTTTGGGAGAGGCACTGGAGCAGGACACACGTACCAAGGCCGTGGGAGTTTGGCTGTGGTTTCATATGGCCCCACCACTGGAAAACCCCCTGCCTGATGCCTGTGTCAGGAATCACTTTAGTCTTGGCTCTGGATCCCGTTGGCTTTCAGCAGGTTAACCCCCAGCACTAGTTCTGCAGAGGAAGGTTTTTGCGGTTTTTGCCAGCCTTGCAGAAAGCATCTGTTCAGAGCAACAGCCTGTTACTTCTGAGCAGAGGGAGGTCAGGGACTGGAAAGGATTTTTAACTCTGTAGTGGCCAAGATGGGCTGTGGGTCAGCAGGAGCCCCAATGTGTAAAAGCCCCTTCGGAGGCTGATGGTCCCAATCCTGGCCCAGAAAATTGAGGACTGAACCATCAGTGATTTTTGTTAGAGCTGGCCACGGCTTGGGAGCCCACGTGGCCCATCAGACCATGCTGTGTGTTGAACAGGGTTTGTTGGGGCTGCATCCTCCGGGGGGTTTGCTGAAGACCCTAAGTACTGCAGTGCAGAGGGAAGGGCTGCCCGTGCGGGATGGGGCTGAACCCAGAGCCCCTGCCACCTCTAATTTGTCTTTTCCCCGCGTGCCCTGCAGTGCAACCCAGTGATGATTGACGCTATCAAGATATCGGCTGCCCACCGAGCACGCTATTTCTGGGGCAACCTCCCGGGGATGAACAGGTAAGTCCTTCACCATCCTGCTGAGTCGCTTGCTGCTGTTTGGTTTTGTTTCGTGGTGCTCATGTGGTTCTTCTTTCCTCCTTGGCCCCAAGCCCAGCTCCTGGGAGCCAAAGAGCTGCAGCTCCCGCTCGGTGCAGTTCCCTGCAGTGATGTGCACACGATAACGTACTTGTTAATGAGCAATAACGAGACTGTGGGAAAAGCGCAGCAGTGCCCCTGTCCCTGAGGCTATAGTGATGGGGCTTCTGCAGGATGCTGCGTGCTGTGTCCAGTGTGGGGTGCAGACCTACACTGGCCTTTGTGTCAGGCCCTGGCTGATGTGGGGGTGCTGTACAGCAGCCCCAGCCCCGCTCGGTGCCAGGGGCTTTGCTGGTGGTGAACCAGGATGCTCACGCTATGGCAGGTGGCTGCAGCTGCAGCAAAGCACGACTGTGCTCCTCCAAACTTTGTTCACACTGCGTAGCACCCCAAATTCATGGCAAAACACAACAGAGGGACTTGGAGTAGGGTAAAATCCAATTACTAGCAGTGCTGTGCACCAAATACTCCCAGGAACAAAACCTGGAGTTTTTGCACAGCGAATGCCTCAACTAATAAACACCAACTGGGTTTAAATATTTTTCCTTGTTTATATTAAAATTGCCAGTATTTGGTAGGGTTTAATTAAAGCTGAGCTAGAGGCATGTAGGTATTTGAAAGTGAAATAGTGATTACAGAGATTTTCCTTTGTTGGCCGTGCCGTTTGAAATGACTCTTGAACTTCTACCTGCCGCAAGGAGGCGGAAGCGCCGGTGTGGTGGTTGACTCAGGTCATGGCCACGGAACAGCCTGGGGCGATGTCTGCGGGGCTGTCACGCAGGACGTGGGCACAGGGCTTCTCCGATAGTGCTGCCAGGGCGCTGAGCGCCCTTCCCATGGGACACTCCTGAGCTGGCCACCTCTCAGGAGGGGCTTGTCACCTCTTGGATGGCTCAGGATGGTGCTGCCGGGGGCAAAGGCCTCTTGTGCCTGTGCTGGCAGGAGCTGCTCTGCTCTGGTATTAATGGCAAATGACCTCTGACAACTTATTGGGTACTCAGAGACTGAAGTATTTGCCTTGGCCAAGCTGGAGGGGCTGCATGAATGAGGATCTGACATGCAGAGCTGAGAGGAGGAATTTTCTTATTGTCTTTAGATATTTAGTGTTTGGTTTTTGCTCCCCAACTTGCAGTGCTAGTGCGGACTGCAGGCTGAGGTTACCAGTGGCTCTTTGGTTTTGCTGTGAGCTCCAGGGCAGCTCGCAGGCACGTCGAGGCGGGAGGCTTGTGCTCACACTTGCCATGTATAGATTTCCATGGGCCAGCAGGTGCAGCACGGAGCTCCTCATTCTTGGCTGGGCTCCCTGGGACGGTCACAGCCCGAGTCCCCAGCTGGCTCTGGGCACTTGCTTCCCGTCCGCAAGTGGGTTTAAGTCACTTGGGGCAGATCAGTTCGCAGGGGTGAGTGTGGGATGGTTTGTCGGGTACCTGTGTTCACAGGACGGGGCCGTGGGAGCTGTGGGTGCTGCTCCACTGGTCCCTGCACTGCCTTGGCTGATTCCGCTGGCTCTGGGCAGGGCAGGAACAGCTGCGGTGCCTGTGCCGAGTGCTTTGAGGGCTTTGGGTGGAAAGCGATGCATGTTTTACTGGTGCTCGGGACAAGAAAATCTGGGAGCTGGCCAGGAGTGTGGACTCTATGCAATGAACAGGTTCTTCCCAGTGAGATTGTAAGATGGACTGGGGCTCAAGCGAGCCCTGGGCTGGATGTGGGGACAGGGCAGAGGGACGCCGTGTCCCGGCTGGTGGCACTGGGGCCGGGGCAGCCTCACCCAGCCCTCTCCTGCCTCTGCTCCGCAGGATCTTCGGCTTCCCCCTCCACTACAGCGAGGTCCCCAGCATGGGCCGCGGGGCTCGCCAGAAGCTGCTGGGGCGGTCGTGGAGCATCCCCGTCATCCAGCACCTCTTCTCCCCGCTCAAGGATTACTTTGCCTGCGAGTAGCACACTGAGCATCCCTCGTCTCACTGGTAACAACGCTGCGTGGCCACGGCGGGATGGGGACGGGCACCGCGCCGGACTCACCCCGCACTGTCCCTCCCGCCGCACCGCGGGCTGCCCGGCCCCACAGGGACTGCTCAGGACATGTCCTTAACCAAAGAACCTGGCAGGGTAACTCTTCTTTCAAGGGACTAACGGCAGTGACGTGTAGAAAATGATGGACACTAGAGCTTTAATTACCCAGCGCAGGAAGCTCTGTGCATAGCTGATGAGACGAGAAGTCTTCTCTAGAGCATTAAATATTCCATTTGAGCCTAGAGCTGGGAAGGCAGCACTCGCTGAGCAGTGAGCGTGGAGGCAGCTGCCGGGTGCTGCAGACAAACTGGAACTGGAGCAAATTATTGCTTTTCCTAAACAAACAAAACCTCTCTTTAAGCAACTGCCAAAAATCCCCAAACTGTAGCAGCAGGTGTAAGGGACCCTGGTCAGGTTACATACACTGAACATGCAGGATACAGAAACCAAATCTTTTTTATTTTTAAGACTTTTTGGATGAACTTTAATTTTGTTGTTTAACGTCTGTTGCTGCTTTAAGGCATTACATAAGAATGTGGAGATTCCTAGACCTGAATGTAGCTGAAACTGAACTGTGAGGTGATAGAATTACTTTTCTAGCTAGAACTAAGAAATGTTGTTTTACATGTTTGGCTATAGTTTACAAATATTCACTACTTCGTTTTTAAAACATCTGAAACTTCTCCTTACATTTTAAAATCCTGCTGAGCGGTTCAGAAGCTTACCTGGTAATAGAGCACAGTAGATTTGGGCTCCGGGGTCTGTAAAGGAAAATGTTCTCTGAGCGTTTGTTGCCCAAAGGAATGTGGAGCATCTGCAGGAGGGACAGCGGAGTGGTCAGTGTCCTGTCTTCACATACGGCCCCCAGAATGTCATGTACAATGTCATGAACCCCAGCAGTACTGGCAGCTCCGATGCACATTTCAATGCACTGACAGAACTTGTGACTTTCCCCCTCAGTCCCTCTGTCCTTTCCCCTTGGACACTCTGTCCCCCCCAGCCACTGCTCATCTGGGGCTGGCCGTGTCCTTGGGTGCCTTCTCCAATTAACTGGGTGCAGACCCTGGGCCAGCCCTCTGCCCGCAGCCAGCCTGTCCCTCGGTGCTGTACAGCACCAGGGAATTGACCTGCTCTCCGGGCTCCTTCTACCTCTGACCCACGGGCACCCCATTTTCCACTCTCCTTGGAGCTGCTGTGTGCAGCTGCTGCCCTGTCCCCAGGCTCTGGACCATCTTCTCCCCAGATCTCACCCACAGCTGCACCCACCTGGGCAGGAGGGGCAGCCCAGCTCATTTAAACGTTTATTTTTCCTTGATCCTGCCCGGAGGTTGCTCTTGAGTCTTCCCAGAGGGTTCATTCTCAAGTGATGACACACAAGGAAACACTGGAGAAAGCCAAGTGGTCTCAGCATCACTGCTGGCATCTGCAGCACTCTGCGGAGGCTCAGGGACAAGGAGCATCCTGTGCCACCTTTGTCACCAGCCCCCTGGCTGGGTAGCTGGTGGGGTGGGCTCTGCGGGTGCTGGGGACACTTGTGGCGTTGCGGCCGTCATGCTGGGTTTGGACCCCTTGCTGCCCTCCTGTCCTCGTGCCCAGAGTCATGACTCAAATCCCACGGACCCCGGACGGCCCCACCATCCACAGACCGGCTCTGCCATCCACCGACCACTTCATCTCTTCAAACCAAGCTACTGTACCCTCCGCTCCATGGCATCTCTGATTTCGTACTCGAGATCTCACATCCTTCTCTATCTGATGAAAAGAAAAATAAATACAAGAGGAGAAAAAACAAGGACTTGGAAAGTAAACAAAGATAAAAGAGGAATGAGAATTGTCTTGGCATTAAGCTTACCTGGTAAGAATTGTAGTAGACAAGTCTTCCTTGACATGTTTTTCCCTGTAAAAGCTGCCTTTTATTATGTGTTTATAAAGATGTTGTAAGGAGAGGTAGATTTCAGAAATGCCTTTTTTATACTTTTTAAGGGTTTCTAACTCTCCCTGGTGCTATTTTTTTAGGCTAAGGATTTTTGATGTTGAAAGTCTTGCGGGTTTTTATACAATCTTTCAATAATAAAAAGTGTATTGTTTTGTTGAACACATTTTGTACTGTTTGCATCGGGAATGCGAAAACTCAGACTGCCACATCTGCGCAGTTTTACTATTTTTCCTGTGGGAAGGAAGGGGATCCATGTCAACAGTTTACCGTTTGCCACCATGTAATTAAAAATCAGTATTTCTGTATGACCGGACAGTCCTTATTTTGTAAATTCCTGGTGTGAAGAACAAAGGGGGTTTCCACAGGCACGAATTTCACAGATGGGCCCGGGGCGTCGGGAACACCATACGCGCGACCCCAGGGCAGCCGGGCCGTGGCGGGAGGACGGGACAGGAGGGGGCCGGGGCCTGGCCGGAGATGGGGCCAGGCCGAGTATGAGGATGGGGATGGGGACGAGGCCAGGCCGGGTTTGGTGCCACCCCAGGGCCTCGGGCCGGAGGCGCCAGACGCCGCCGGCACGCGGGATGCCACGGATGTGGGCGGGGCCAGCGGGACCGCCAATAGCCGACGAGCCGGCGGGTGGGGTGGGCGGAGCTACCACCATAGCAACGCGGCAGGTTTCCCCGCCCCCTAGCAACCGCATGCCCCCTTTCGGCTCAGTTCCGAGCCGGCGAGCGGCGCTCGCTACAACCGCCGTGACGTCTGCGTGACGTCAGCGCGTAGCGTGCGAGTGACGTGGTCCCGGGCAGGCGGGCGGGGCCGGTTTGAACGCGGAGGCGACAGGGCCGGAGCGGGGCAGGTAACGGGCCGGGGCGACGCGGGAGCGGTGCGGGGGCGGCGGGGCCGCGGGCGGACCGGCCCGGGTCTGGGCTTGGGCAGCGGCCGGCCCGAGC
>VWYH01004579.1:807992-871551 GCA_013399365.1 Pampusana beccarii | reverse complement strand
CTTCCAGATAATTCCTGTGGACAAACTAGTGAAAGGAAAATTTCAGGACAACTTCGAGTTCGTTCAGTGGTTCAAAAAATTTTTCGATGCAAACTATGATGGGAAGGAATATGATCCTGTTGCTGCTCGACAAGGCCAGGAGACAGTAGTGCCAAACCTTGTTGCTCCCGTTGTGAACAAACCCAAGAAATCTCTCAGTTCTGGCAGTGCAGGTAGGGAAAATAGTTGAAAGATTATCTAGACCGTTAAAAATTCTGGGGAAAATAAGACTGTTTAAAATCAGTGTATGAAATTCTGGTGGTTTGGCCCTTGTTTCAGAGGTGCTGGCTCCAAACCGCGAGTCATCCTGTAGCACCCAGTTATCAGGGAGCTACAGGAAGAACGATCTTCTCTAGAAGAGAAAATGGCAAGGATTACTGCCAAGATGTGCCAAAAAAACCCAAAAATGGTGATGTCACATGGAGTCAAGAAGGAAGGAATCTTACATGCCCAAGCGTGCTTGGAAGGGGAATAGGACCTTCATGGGAGGAAGAAGGATGTTCTGGGAGTAACTAACACTGACTTGATCTTGCAGCCCCACAGAGGCCCATGGTGACGCAGAGAACCGCAGGGACCCCCAAATCTGGGACTGGAATGGTCAAAAAGGCGGCAGGAGATGATGAGTCAGCGGGACTGATTGAGCAGGTGTGTTCCCCAGAACAGGCCTGTCTGCTGACCTGCGCTTGGAGATCTGCGTGCAGGTTTTATTTTATCAATAATGGCATGAAGTGACTGCATTGGGCAGATGGAAGAAAATGATGTGAATTTAGTCATCTTGTTTCACATCACTGAATCAGAAGCCTTCCTTGTCGTGGCCTTGCTCTCCTGCTGGGAGCGAACCCCCTTTTGCAGTCTGCGAGGACACAGACATTTGAACCTCGCGTGTGCCATGTCACACGTAGTGTTAAGTGTTTCCACAGCTGTGCTGCAGCATCGCAGCATTCCGGCCGAGCTCCGAGCAGCTGCTGCTCCGCTGAAATGCTGAATGGAGCGCAACTGAAACCAGCGTCAGTGTGAGAGTTGTCTTGCAAGAATGTGCTAGTGAAGAAAGCTGCAGGCAGTTAGTGTTTTACCTATGTCATGTAATCAGCCTTTAGAATTTCCAAGTGGTGTTGCATGTGTTGGACTGGGTGTTTGTTGTGGCAATAGATCGCAATGTAAGAAGTAGACCTTTTCCTCCTTCGAGTCCCCCTTCCCTCATCTCAGTTACTTCTGAAGTGCTTTGCATATTCACACTGTTCTGAGAAATTTGAGACCCTGCCTTTCCAATAGATACCACTGGATTCTGTCTCTGGTGGATAACTCATTATTGATGTTCTTTGGCAGATCAATGTATTGAAACTTACTGTTGAAGATCTGGAGAAGGAGAGAGACTTCTACTTTGGCAAACTGAGGAACATTGAACTGATCTGCCAGGAGAATGAAGGGGAGAATGACCCAGTGTTGCAGAGGATTGTGGAAATTCTTTATGCCACAGATGTAAGTAATCTGGTATAAGCTGTATCGCATAGTTCCTTCCTCCCCTTGTAATTGGAAGCTGGTTTGCTTTCCAGAGCTCCCTCAATTTTTCTTTTTTCTTTAGGTTTATGACCTAGCTTTTTCCTGTAATAAAGAAACAGATAACATAATTATAGTCAGGCAGCAAACAAGGTTAGCCTTTCATGACGAGTGTGTAACAAATAAATCAAAGATGAGGAAAATAACTTTTCTGGTAATATATCTTGACGCTGTAGATGGTGACTTGAGGGTATCTATCCTCAGTAAAAGGGAAAAAACCAAAACAAACAACCTACAGAGTAGCCAGGACCTGGTTTGCCATCAGATTTTCATTAAAACCCTTGTTTTATTGTCCTTCAGGAAGGCTTTGTGATACCTGACGAAGGAGCACCGCAGGAGGAACAAGAAGAGTATTAACAGGCCACATACTGTACCAGCAGAGCAGCAACATCAGAATTCTTTGCCCCAGATCATGTGCTTAACTGTAAAATACTCCACTTTATTCTTAGAGGACTCACTGGTTTCTTTTCATAAGCAAAAAAAGTACCTCTTCTTAAAGTGCACTTTGCGGAAGTTTCACTTGGACAGTGGGTTTGAGTTGGGAGCTCTTTCTCACTTTGTAGCAGAGCAGTATTCACATCCAGGGGGGAGATGGAGGGAGCAGGAGGCTCAATATTTGGAACCTGGTGCAGAATGGTTTGCTGGTAAAACACTGGCTTGTGGGGAGAATTTTTATATCCAAGGTGGTGTAGTAGAGAAATGAAAGACTCCGACTCACAGAAAGATTGAGTTAATGTGAAATTGCAGCACAGAAATTATAATAAAATGCCTTAAGAGTATTTAAAATATGCTTCCATATGCCAAATTGAAGTGATGTGACAGGAGATTTTATGTGCGTCACATTGGGGTAGGCGCCCGTTAACCTTGCGCGGCGATCTCACTGTGTCAGCAAGTGCTCAAAGGGGCTGTTAAAACAAAACTCCATTGCTGGGAAAGCTGCTTACTAAGTGATTAGTTCTCGATGAAATGGGCCTTAACGTTGCCTGTCACAAGATTAGAGGGAGTATGAACAGCTGAGACACATAAATTACATTGAAGAGTGCTAAAGCCTTTTTCTACGGCATTGTGGCTAATGACTTCGCGAAAATGTACTGTGTTTTCTGTAAGAAAAGCAAAATTTAAAAACAACAAAAAAAGCAAACATCATCCAGTCCTACTGCCTAAAATGTCCTTCAGAAGTAATTTTCCCTCCTGGCTCTTGTTTCTATTTGTCCTGTTTCTTTTTCTATTTTCTGGTCTCTCCCGTGTTCTGTTCCCTTTCCCATGCCAAGGAATGCTGATCAAACCCCACAGCTCTGACAGGACTTGCACTGTGCAACTTTCACAGGATGAAAGTGAACTGAACACATGAGGATGATGCTTTTCGTCTCTTTTTGTCTCTTTTTTCTTTTTTTTTTTTTTTAATTTTTCCTTTTGAACCAGGGCATATCTAATAATAATTCTTGCCAGTTCAGTAGTCTGGGGTAAAAACTAAAAAATGCTGGCTAACAGAGTTAATATTATTGCAGAAAATACAGTACTGAGACTAACTTAAATATTAATATTTAAAGTACTTTCCATAACTGTCCTTTTTTGCTGTCATGCTCCTCATTACTGTTGTGTTTGGCAAGATCCCGCAAGACTTCTGATCCCCTTCACTACTGAGACTGATCGGTCCTGTTGTGCTTGTATCCATTTGTTTCTGGTGGTAGCTTGTCCTGAAATGTGTGTAGGAGAGCATTTTATGGTAATTGTTGTGTAGTGCATGAATATTTGTGAAATTCCGAGAAAAACCCGAATTCAGTGAATGCCAAAAATGCAAGTACTAGCCATTGTTTGAAATTGCAGTGGTGCTATTTCTCTTGTGGCCTTTCAGACTTTTGTTGCCCTACAGCTCCATTTTACTGAGAAACCGTATTTGACTTGGATTTTTCTTGACAGGGTTTTTCTATTTTAAGCAGTTTCTAAATAAAGTTCTGTATTTCAAGAGTGCCACGTCTGCTGGAGTCTCTCGTGCTTTCAGGTGCGGTGAAGCTGAAGCCCGTGATGGTTTTCGTGGTGAAGCTCGCAGGACCTGGACCGTCGGCTCCCCGGTCCCGGTGATGCTGAAACTCCTCAGGTTGTGCTGGGGAAGGCGGCGCTTGAGTTTTGGTTGGTTTTTATTTCCCCTCTCATAAGCAGATGAAATGTGAGTGTGTTGTTGGTGTCCTACGGGTGTGAAAACAGGGATGGATATCAGAATGACTTGAAGTGTTTTAAAGCTGGCCAGGCACTGGTTATTCAGTAGAAACAGGCAGTTCCCTGCCCTGTCAGCAGTCTGAGCAGGCTGGCTGAGCTGAGCTGGGTTTGAAGTGTGTCTCACAGGTGAGCTCAGGTTTACCGGCACAAACGTGTGCACAGACCAGCATCTCCAGAGGTGCTGTGGTGTGTGACCCTGTGCAGGGTGTCCCTGTGGGCTCTGTCCTGCAGAACGTCCTCCCTGTGCTAACGAGTCCTCTTTGCTGTCATTGCTGC
The DNA here is from genome assembly GCA_013399365.1 of Pampusana beccarii. Classification (NCBI taxonomy): domain Eukaryota; kingdom Metazoa; phylum Chordata; class Aves; order Columbiformes; family Columbidae; genus Pampusana; species Pampusana beccarii. The sequence goes on along the minus strand of VWYH01004579.1, from coordinate 867,462 downwards.
TCGTGTAAACCCGTGTGGGACTGTGGGAGTGCAGGCATAGGACAGGGGTTGTGATGCACATAAAATCTTCTTCACCTTTTCTTACTTGCTTTCAGGTCGGAAGCATATTTTTTTTTGTCTCTAAACATTCCATTGTTCCAGCAACTCAAAGCAAAAGATGGCAATAGCATGTGCTGAATTGGGGTGGCTGCTCTTTGCGGCCAGTCGCGTGCTGGGACCTGGTTGCTTCAGGTCTCTCTTGAAGCAGATGGTGTGTGGAGCTGTGGAGCGCCCAGGTCTGCAGAGGGCTTGCGGTAGGTTGCTTTTGATCTCTGCTAGCGAAGGAACCAAAGGTGATTTTGTGCTGAGAGCACGGGGAGTCACAGATAGTACTGGTGCACCTGGTGAGACTGAGCGTGGGGACCCATTATAACCTGAACTAAAACTCCAGTCTTGGCAGTCAAATGGTGCTGAGGTTTCCAATTGCTGAAATCACTTCTTTGCTACCAAGATGAGCTCTAAAGAGAATGCGGACAAACTCATGTAGGCCACTTCTGACCGCATTTTAGGTATCTTGGCATAATCTGGTTTTTAATGTTATTTGGGGAAAAAAATAACAATAAGCCCAACTCAAACCCATAGGCTTAACGTAGCTACTCTGTCACACTGGTACAGTATTTGCTGTTACGTGGTAAACGCTCACCTGCTGGAACAACCTTTTAGTATCTTAGTTCTATCAGATTTTTGAAAAATGAACAGAATGGAAGAAGCAAAAGCTCCCACCTCCTTTCTGTACCAACATGTCTTACTTGCGGGTGGACTTGTGGATGTTTTTTTAACTTTTCTTGTTCAATTTTTTTAAGAATTCCTGGTTTGCAATGACAATTCTTACTGTAACTGTTGAAAGCCTTCAAATAAAGGCCAGAAACCTCCTTGCTGTGTGTGATGTCAGTATTTAATGTGCCTGCTCGAGCACTCAGTCACCTTGTAGCCTGTGTAAAGTGTCGGTTTGCAGGAACATGCGTATCCTTCAAGAGCGATTTTTTTTCTCTCTCAGAACATCCATCCAAGGACAAGGCTGGAATCTGCTTTTTGCAAGTAACCAGTTTCTGTTCTGTTTGAATATATGCTTTGTTTTGTGGTCTGCCTTAACCTTCTGTAAAACTCCATTTAACTTAACAGAGGCATCATTACCAGCGCGTCCAACACTGTGCACGCTTGTGAATCACAGTCGAAACATCCGTGGACGCCCTGGGTTAGACTAACGTGAAGCCCCGGTGTCATTGATGTGTCATTAGTCACATGTCAAGGGATCTCACTGCAGACCTGGCACCAAATTCTTTGATATCGGTGACAACAGGGGATGTTTTGCCTTCTTGAATGGGCAGCTGTGGCCCGGCCGTGGGTGGCTGCTGGGGTCTCCAGATGGGTCATTGGCTGCTTTCCAGCAGGACTTTGGTCAGATGCTGTTCCTGGGGCGCAAAGCAATGCTGTTCTGGGCTTTGCTCTGGCCGGTGGGGCCGATTCCACTCAGTGCTGGGGTAGCCGCTCTGTGCAATGTGCTCCCAAGGGTCCCTTCTCCGCCTCCTGTGGCTGGTCCCCTCCGCTCCCTCCTGTTTGCTGCTTCCCTTCACACTCACATTTTACTGTCTGTGTTCCACTGGGCTCTTTCTTTCCTGAAGCAGCAGAAACAGGGCACTAGACTGAACGGACCCTCCCGAAAGCGAGGTGCATTGAGGCTTAAAGCACCATGTCATTAACTGAAATCTTTCCTCTTTTGCAGGCGCTCTGTGGGAACTGGTGCCACCAGATAAAGTTCATTCCTGAACCTGAGCTTGTTGCCTCCTGCTCAGCAGCTGATAAGGCAGCGAAGCTGCTGCGCTGCCTTTGAAACACCACGGGCCAGCTCCGGTAAGACAGGTCCCTGCCGCTGGTCTGTAATTTATCCATTGCACAATGGCATCAGGCAGCGCTGCTGGGATTTTCGCATTCCCTACCCTCCAGATCGAACATACCGGTACCAAACTTTCAGGTGCTGGGAAACGTGAGTTGGGGAGAAAATGTGGAAGAGGCTCACTTTATGATTTGGCTTTTTAACCTGTAAATAAACAAAGCATTTGACAGTTGTTTTAGACTGTGAGGCCAGTTCCCACGGAGCAGGAGGATGGTAGGGTAGGCCAGGCTCTGTCTGTAGGAACACTGCAGAAGTGTTGCCCTTTGCCGGAGATCCTTCTGCTCCATCACCTCCCTCAGCTTTCGCTTCATCTTTCAAGGCCTGTTTCTTGCAAATGTTACTCAACTTTCCCACCATCTGAATTCCCCTTCTCCTTTTCTTCCCACCTCTTTATTTTTTCATTCACACTCCTCGATTGTGTCTCTTCTTCACATGCATCTCATTCCTGTTTCTCACTTTTTCTCTCTCTGGCTCCACATTCTCCCACCCCCTTCCCTGCTCTCAGAACACATTTACTCTGGCAGCGATTTGCCGTCTCCTGAAAGCTAATGGGGTAAAACAGAAAGCCCCAGAGTTGCTATTTAGTGTGCTGGCAATTGTCCAGACCTGTTTCTGTATCTGGTCCTCTATAAAGTCAGGAGGCATCTGACAATTTTTTTATCTCCAGCTGTACAGTTGGTGCTGTTTTCCTCACCCTCGGCAATCCCCGTTTCCTCTCTGGTTTCCCTGTCTGGTCCCGGATCTGTGCTGCAGCAGCACAGGCTGAGTAGCGGCTGCTGGAAACTCTGGGTCTGCAACTGCGGTTCTGCCTGTCCAAACAATTCTGCAATAACAAAAGACGTGGATGTGAAATTACCACGTCCAAGAGTCGAGGTGCCAGCAACTGGGATTTTTAACCTCTTTGGTTTCGATGCTGGTGGATAGGATAGCGTTGAGTCTCTTGTGGCTGCCGTAATTCACTTGTCTCTAAATTTTGGCTTGTCTTACCAAAACAAAAAAATCTCATGCATCTTTTCTTGCATCTGGACAGACGAGCTTACAGGAAATGGTGTGGGGGTTGGGACACTACTCTTGTTGCCGTTCTCCCTAAAGAAAGCGTTTTTTCTGTGCTTCTGACAAACCTGTGGTTTTTAAGCCCAGAGCTTCTGGTGGGTTGCTCTAGGTGTCCAGGAGTGGATTCTGGGGTCGGAGTGAGGATCTGCCGCTGTTCGAAACCAGCTTGTTTCAATGCACTGAATGAGTGGGATGATTTTTCTGGTTCTGGCTGTAGCAGAGGAGGATTCCACCAGGTGGTACTGTTGGGCTTCCATGTGTGCTGTCACCAGCCGGGCTGTGTGTGGTTTTCGGGGAAGGATTTACGCGGTGGGATTAATTTAGGTCATCTATGCAGATTTTTTTTTGTTGTTGTTATTTGCACATAAGCTTTGTATATGAAGGAATTTCAGCCTGTGAGCAGCTTGCAAATTCTTGGCTACTCCCCAAGAATTTGGAATTTTGGCATTTGAGGTGTGCCGGTGGTGGTTTGAGTTGTTTCTTTGGGGGCCTGTTGCTGCTGTTCATCGGGACACCCGCAGCCCTTCCAACAGGGTTGGTTTTTCAGCAGCTGGGCAAACCTGGGCTGATGCTGCAGGGCCAGAACCGTTCCCAGCGCTGCCCCCCGGGTGCTTCCCAAGGCGGGGAGATGGAGGGCTGAGAGATTCCTTCTAGAAACGGCTCTTCTGTTTGCAAAGCGGTTTTCTCTGGTGCAAGGAGCTGCTGATTTCCAGGCATCTTGCTACATGCTTTAGGTGTGAACTGCTTGTTTGGGCCCTTTTGAAAGGCAAAGCCCTGGTTCTTAGTGGGTTGGCGCTGTGCTTCCTCCTCCACCTGCGCTCAGTGTTCACCTCCTTTTGCCAATGTTCTAGTTTTTAGCAGTAACTGTGTTTCTTCCATTGGGGTCCCAGGTGCTGCTGACGGGGAAAGTGCGGGTTGGGTGTCTGAGCCCCCTGCTTGGGGGTGTCCAGGACTCAGAAACCAGAGCAACCAGCCACCCCCAAAGCTGAACAGTCCCTCCTCTTTAATGTCCCCTGATTTTCTATAACGTTCCCTTTCATGCCGTCTTTCCCTGCCCTGGAATTCCTTTCCTTGATGTGGACTCTGACAGACCCACAGACCTGCCCCACATGCCTTTGCTGAGATTCTGCGGTGTTTCCAACACCCTGCCATTGTTTTCCTGCAGAGCTGGGTATTTTCTCTGCTCACAGGCCATCAGTGATTGCTTTAGAGAAAGGCGTCCTCTGTTTGATGGTTCCCCAGAGATCAATTTATTGGCAAGACACCATAAAAGTGCTTCTTTTCTTTCCTCCATTCTGCAGCTGAAATAATACATGCTTATAATGGCTATTATTTTTGACACTTGCTGTTTTATTAGTAATATTGAGATTTGTGTCTTAATCAGCCGGTTGCTGCTGGTCAGCATGAGTGGCAGCACTGCTCTAGTAGCAGGGCGGAACTGTGAAATTTCTGCAAAGGCTGCTGGATAAAGCTGCCAGGGCTCTCTTGTAACCTTCAAAATAATTAAGTAGCGTTCACCCAGTTAGAATTTTGTGCCTCCCAATTCCCTGTCTTTTTGGCCTCAGGATGTTTGCTGCTATTTGAGCGTGTTGTACTTGATGGATGGCTTTTGTGTGCAGACGGTTCCTGGCAGTTGTTGATGGGCTGTTGTCCGGTTGTTGGTGCCTGTTGTGCTGGGCGAACGTCCCCTTCCCACATGGTGAGCATTGCCTGAGTGTCCCCTTCATTGCCTGAGCGTCCCCTTCATTGCCTGAGTGTCCCTTTCCTGGCACAGAGGAGCTGGGGCCAGAGACAGAAATCCTGCTCCGTCTCCCTGCAAGGAGGTAATGATTTAGACAGACTCTGCGTGACAGGGTATTTTGGTGTGTTCCAGGCTTTAACGGCACTCTCACTCCTAACAGCACTGCAGATGTCCTTAAGGCATTGTTTCCTTTCTCCTTTGAAATTATTACAAAGCCTCCCATTCCAACAAGCTGTATTTATGGATCTCCTCATCCAGTTATCGTCTCATGGCTATCGAGTCCTGGCTCCATCAAGAGCTAGTAATGAGTTTGTTCTTTGTTCTAGTTTAGAAACTTGTGTAATGAATAGTTCTGAAGTTACCCATTTTATGAAGAGTTGGTGCATAACTGATGAGATCTTGGTGATCTCTCCCCTCTTGGTGAAAGCCCCAGAAGGGGAAAATGTGAAGATATGTGTCAATTCTCTCAAGATCCAGAGACCTGCTGCTAAAACTGAAGTTTTAGGAAAAGCAAAAAGAACCAAACTGGCAGGAAGATGTAAGGCATGAAGGAGCTGTATGAGGGGCTGGAGTGTCGGTTCTGGTCTGCAGCTGCCCAGGGCTCCCGGGGAAGGAGTCACTCTGTGTCCTCTCTTCCAGGTGATTTTTCCAACAGAAATGTGGACAAAGTCCTGGCACAGCCTCTGAGGACAGCGTGTTCTGCTCTGTCAGCAGATGGTGATGGAGGCTCTGGGCAGGGTCTGAGCCCAGCACTGTGCAGGTGGGTGCAGCTGCCCAGACCGTGTGTCCAGATGCTGGTGTTGTCTGGATCTTCGCACCTGGACGTCAAGATGAATTAGAGCATCTTCAGGAGAAACTAGACTGAAATACCTGTACTGAATGCAGAAACATGGCCCAGCAGGGCCTGACTTTACATCAGGCGAATCTCTGACAAAAACGAGCTCAACTGATCCAGGCTGTGTCTAAGAGTCATCGATTTTGGTCTAATATTTGCCGTGAACTACTGAACCCCACAAGTTGTTTGTTATTACTGTCCATATCCCTGAAGGGATGAACATCCCCTTCTTTCTTTTTTTTTGGGGGGAAAAGATAACTTTCTTGCAGCTCCTTAAAGTCACAGTGACAATTCCTACAGAAATAATTTAGATAGTGGAGAAGATGTAAAGGTTAAACTGACAAGAACATCCACAAATATTTGAGCTTGTCCTTTGTGAGAATCTTCAACCTGTCAGCAGCTGTGGCGGGGAAAGCAGAGCGTTGTGTGTGTTCTGCCAACACGGGCAGGACGAGGGGCTGTCGGGATAACGGAGGCTGCCCAGAGACCCCGCACGGGGACAGCGAGCGGCTGGTCCCTCCAGGGCAGCGCCCTCACTGCCAAGGACACGTTCATGTTTGTGCACATTATTTGGTTATTGTACCTAGCAGGGGACAGGTAGGAAAGCTGAGATGTGGCAGCTCCCGTGGCACCGTCCCCTGGATCGCAGCCTCACATGGGCCGGGGCCGAGTGGGGGCAGCTCTGGGCTCCGAGTCCTCTCCGGTTGTACGGAAAGAAAGGGAAGCCTGGAAATGCTGCTTCTTCTCTGTATTTAGAGTTACGGGAGAAATCATAACGAGAACGAGATATTTATCTTCTTGTAACAAGTAATGGATTGACGTGGCTTTTTTAATCTAAGCCTGAGGTCTACTGCACGTATTATATTGAACACAAAGGTAAACACAAGGGGTGGAACGAGGCTTTGTACTGCACAGTGGGCCTTGCTATTTTATTAATTCCTAATTATCCCTTTTCTAGAAAAATGTCACTGTTTGTGAGATGGCTTGGAGCTCGGGAACCAAAGGGACCCTTGGTGATGGTCCTGCAGCACGGTGGGTGTCGGGGCTGCAGGTGCGATGTGACCGAGATGTCAAACCAGCCCCAGGGGGATGCTGCTGGTTTCACACACAGAAAAGCCTGCATGGGCCAGAGCCCTCTGCCAAGGCCTGTCAACAGCTCTTATTTGCTATCTCCCACCTTTGGTTTGCGTTTATTTCCAGCAGAACAGCTATTTGTTCAAGTGCCTGGAGAAAGGTTTCTTCCCTGTCCCCACGTATCACAGTGTCACCCACTGAGAATATTTTGATTTTCAATTCCTCCTGGCAGGTTCACCTCTGCTGCTGTGCTCAGGTGCGGGTTTGCAGAGCTCCGCTCCCCACGTCCTGCTCTTCGCTTCTCCACAGCCTTAGGTGTGAACCCTTTTCCGTGTCAGACTGACAGACAACCAGCTACTTTGCCAAGAGGCTTCAGCTCTGCCCTGAGAGGGGGAAATGCTCTTGTTGGGGTAAATACAGAGTTCTCATCACATTGCACAGACTGTGCAGCCCCGAGGATGTGCAGCTGGTTCCAGTCGGTGCTCGGGAACCCCAGGATGGGTCCAGGTGCCAGCCTGGGCTGAGGGGGCTGCCTTGGTGCCCCCCGTGCCCCCTCGCTGTGGGGGATGCTCAGTGACCACCCTGTGAACCTGCCCCTGAGCAGTGGGGCTGCTGCGGGGCTTGGGGCAGCACTCACAGCTCTTACGCTGGGTTCAAACCATCTCCTGGTGATGAGCTCTCTTATTTCTCTCAATTGCTGTTCTCTGATAATGGTTTGTTTTGTTTCATAATAGTTTCATTTTATCTGTGGCAATATTGACGTCAGTGTGGAAGACACATTAAGAAGCAACATCCCGTTTGGGTTAGAAACCAAGGTACAGCTCATTTCTGGTTACATTCCCCAGGGCCATGAGGAAGAGAAAAAGAATTTTTCTTGCTTGGTTCGTCCAGGCATGGAACTGGAGCACGTACTTGGTGGGAGCCCCTTCCGCAAACCTGCCCTGCCAAAACGGGGCAGAACCTGCTTTATCTGCCCGCCCTCCCCTAAACCTATGGAGAGCAAAAAACTTATGGAAATGAGAAAGGAGGAGGGAGGGGGTGGATAAAGTTCTTTATATATACCTATATATGTCCTATACGTAAACAAAAGTTCAATGTCTTCTGCTGTGGCCGTTTCCATCCAGGTCTGTGAGGAGCCAACTGCAGCTGTACCGAGGGCTGTGGGCAGGTTAGACATGCAAAGGCTGACTTGCACCCTAAATTATCTCCCTATTTTCTCTTAAATCAGTTTTTAGCTTGTATTTTTTATTTGTTTTTTTGGTCTGTAAATTGCTGAATATTGGCATCCTTGTTATCTAATATATAGATCTGAGCAGATAAATCTGAGCAGAGCTAGAAACCCTCTGCAGAGGTGGCCTGTGTCTCAAGGTGTGTGCAGCTTTTAAATGGTCACTAGTGAAGCATTTGTGACTGGGGGCAGAGCCCGCTTTTTGAACAGGACTGAGTTTGTCTAAAACCAAATATGTCTTATATATCAAACAGACTTGTTTTGACACCTAATTAAGTTAATTTAGGTGGTTTAATATAGCTCAGCAGCGGCTCAAAATCATGGTTTCCCACCTGATCTGATATATTGATTCCACTGGAGTTTCACCCATAAATCTCTTCCCGTTTCTGCGCAGCTCTAATTCTGTTTGAGAAAGGGAAAATCAGACATGCCCAAGCCACCCGAAGCACGTAATGACTCCATGGAAATACCTCTAGAGGTAAGTGTGAGCCAAGTGTTGGTGGGACTGAAGTTTCACAACAGTTTTCTTGGTAGTTTCTGTGAGAAGCTGCGTACGAGTGGCTTATGGAGCGGTGGGGAACGGCCCAGACACAGGGTGGGGACAAACCGGTGATGGTGCCACGCAACACCCACGCAGCTCTGACACGGGCTCCTGCGAAGGTGCCATGATGTGCAAAGCCGTCCTGGCAGAAACCCCCGTCCGGCTGGTGACGTGGGACAGGGTGTCCCCAACGCATCCCCACTGTCGGGTTCACCTTTCGTTTTGCAAATCAACCTTCTTCAAGATCCCTCTGGAGGTCTTGTTCTGGAAATTAACTGTGAGTCCATGTGGATATTTTTTTCCCTGATTTTTCATTAGTCAAAATCCAAACTGTGCAAGCTAAGAGGGGTTTTGGTGGGTTTGGGTTTGGTTTTGGGATCTTTTTTTCTTCCTTTTTGAGCAGTTCAAATCTCTGTTCTCTGCTGGAGCAATTGCATAGAACGCATTAATTCTAAAAAGGCAAGCTGGGTATTGAGAATCTTGTGTATACACAAGCATCCGTTTGGTTCTTAGACCGCGCTGTTTATGTGCTAAAGCAGTGTGTATATATATTGTATGAAGATGTGGTTGTCTGGGGGACTGAACAGTAAAATTCAACAGCTCTGCTGCCTGTTTCTGCCTCCACCTGACTTGGGTTTGTTTATCTCCAGCTGCATGCATCAAATCCATCTGCTCCTTCAGGTTGTAATACAATGATTTTACTGAGAATTGAGTAAAGGCAGCACGTTGTCACAGGAGTAATGTTCCTGTGTCGTAAACACACATCAGCTTTTGCAAATAGCAAAGAAATTTGTTAAATATCCGCGCTGAACCTTTCTGGTGCTTCCCTGTGCGCCGCGTCCTGCTTCTCGTGAAACCTTAATGGGGATGCCAGGCAGGCCAAGGATGCTGAGCTCTGTGTGTCGCTTCAGCATCCCTCAAAGCTGGGAAAACTGCAACACTGGGGATCGCAGGGCTGCACACAGGGCGGGTTACAGCTCGCACAGGTGCCTGGGCTCTCCTCCCCTTCCCCGCAGCAGCTCACCGTGCACTGACCGTGCTCAACACCGCGTTTCGAAACGTCGTGTCCAGCAGAGGCTGCACAGAACCGAACACCCCCAAGGGGGCATCTCCTGTCCCTCAGCAGTCATTGGCCTGTTGTGCTTGCGGCCAGCAGGATTTGTGAACCGGCTGTCACTGCGGCCAGGATGTGGCCTGGGGACGCCTGTCCCCCTGTCCCGGGTGCCCGTCCCCGTGTTGGTGCCTCTGCACGGTACGTGTGCTGCCCCGTGGGGTTGATCACAGCTGCGCCCCGGAACACTGGCAGTAGAGCTCTGGAAATGCCGATTTCCTGAGGACTTTTTGTCCAGCCCTGCACAGGTGGAGCTGCTGGGATTTAAGCGCTTGCGTGTTTGCTGCTGGCAGGTCCAGCCAGTTCCGCTCCTGTGCAGCCAGGGCAGCGCAGGACCAGCTCCACTCCGCAGTGTTTACTTGAATTTATGCGGGTTTGAAAGGCTTCTTAAATTGTACGAAGTTAATACAACAGAAAATGGATTTGTCCTGCCCACCTAAGCAAGGCTTTAGTGATTAATGCTGTAAAGTAAAAACAACAGCAACAAATTCAGTTTTATAATGCGCTGTGGATTCCAGGTCTATGAAAAATGTGTGCTTTATAAAAGAAATTTTTCCTCCTTCTAGTACTCTTTCAAAAAATATCTTATCTCCGTAAAATCCCCTTGTCTGTGTAGCTGCATTTTGATGCTAATGAGATTCATAGCTTCATAATTCTCTGTCTCTCTTCTTGCATTGGTACAAGGCTAAACTCAATTGCAGAGTAGGTATGTCATACTAGAGAAAAACCTGGCAGAAGAGAGGATTCACTCCTTGATTTTGAAATTAGTTGAGCTTTTTTTCATCTGCCGTTCTCCTGGAGATGTGTTGTGTACCAGAACTACTGCAAGAAAAAGCAAACCTTGAGCTGCAGGATGAGCTGTTGTTGTTGTGTCTCTGCGGGAGGGAGCGGCAGCGCAGGACGCAGAGAATCACAGAGGGTTTGGGTTGGAGAGACCTTCCAAACTCCCCCAGTGCCACCCCTGCCATGAGCAGGGACATCTTCACCAGCTCAGGTTGCTCAGAGCCGCATCCAGCCTGGCCTGGGATGTCTCCAGGGATGGATGTTTCCAGAGCTGTGGATTCTCCCATGGCCTAACTGTGTTCAACCTTTCCTTGACATGAGATCAATCCCAGCACGTGTGTCAGACACGTGGGAGCTCTGCCTGGGCAGCAGGTGCTATTGCTGGGCTGCTGGTGGCCTCTACTGCTCTTTTCCTGCTGCAAACCCTCTCTTCCATCTTTCAAAAAGTAGATGAGATTGACTTTCTACAAACACAAGGTAGGTCTTTCCAAGAAGCTGGTCTGGAAGTTCTCTGCAAAACAGAAGCTGGAATCATACAGCTGTTTAGGTTGGAAAAGCCCCTCAAGATTATGGAGTCCAACCATAACCCACCCCTGGTACTGACCCATGTCTCTGAGAACCTCATCTCCGTCTGTCCAACCCCTCCAGGGATGGTGACTCCAGCACTGTCCTGGGCAGCCTGTTCCAATGCCCCACAGCCCTTTGGGGGAGAAATTGTTCCCAAGATCCAACCTCAACCTCCCCTGGTGCAACTTGAGGCTGTTTCCTCTCATCCCGTTGCTTGTTCCTCGGGAGCAGAGCCTGACCCCCCTGGCTCCAAGCTCCTTTCAGGCAGTTGCAGGGAGCGAGAAGGTTTCCCCCCAGCTCCTGTTCCCAGTAAGGTGAGTCGGGATGTTCCTCCTGCTCGTGAAGCTGTCCAGAAACTGCAGACACGGATTATATGACTTGAATGCTATGCTATTTATGATGTGTGTTCAGTCACCTAAATCACCTTGGCGGTGTTTGAGCTTTGCCTGGATAATTGATTCAAATGTAAATTGAATGAATAAATCTCTAACAGCTAAAATATGCCCTCTTTTAATCTTGATTCTTTTTCTTCTTTTCATTGAATGGCATAGAAAATAGGTAGTTATAATCTCATAAATAGATAATTTACTGCCTTTGTAGAAGGGCAGGTAAAATGAGGTTTGTATGGTCTAGTTTGAAACGCTTTACTGTTTTGTTTATTGGATTACTAACCTGTTTATAACTTGGCTTCTGTACTCTAGTCGATAATCTGCTTACAGAACTGTTTGTGCCACTCTTCAATGGCAAGGCCAGGTGGGTTTTTATTTCTTTAGGTGCACGTTAGTTGAAGGCAAAGGATCAGAGAAATCTTTTTTTATGGCCGCAGACTGGAGTATTGTGTTGAAACACGTGCCTTGCTGGCATCAAAGGTTACTTTGGTTTGGAATCTGCATGGAGGGACTTGAACTGGCATCAGGACAAACCTTTGTGAGTATTTTGTGAATGTTTCAAGCTGTTTGTTCCTTAAGGCTTCACTGTTGTTTCATTAGGGACAGGACTGATGTGCTAACAAGCCAACAAAGCCGTGCAATTTGAGTTTCCCCCCAGCCCCCTGGGTTCCATTGGCAGCTCCAAGTGGGGGCTCTGGGGCCAGTGCTTCCCACCCCATCGCCCCTGCCAGCTCTGTCTGCTGGGACCATCACTCCTTAGTGACAGCGATTGCTTCGGGCCCGTCAGAGAGGTACCAGCGCTCTGAGATTGTGTGGAACCCCTGTTTGCCTCCCCTCTGGTTTTTGTCTTGGTGTCTGGGAGCCAGAGCCCCCAACATGTAACATCCCTGAAACGAGTTAGTGGTCACAGTGGTGCTGCCGTGTCCTCAGTGTCCCTGTGAACATCCAGACCTCTTTGGAATCTGATTAACTTCTTGGCTTTGGAGATGTCCTTTGGCAGAACACCCCAGATTTGAATCGCTGATGTGAAATATGTTTCCTCCTTCCAGTTCTCCACGAGCCCCAAATCCCCGTTGCAGCTGCTGATGCCACGGTCCTGTTTGCTGGAGCTGTTGTTGTGCTTATGTGATTTCTTTTTCTGTCTTTTAATTCTGTGTCATCTCAGCACAGTGCCAGGCCCTGGCTGTTCTGGGGCAACTGGTGCAGCAATCCCGGGTGCTGGGTACCTGGCAGCATCGCACCCCAGTGTGAGTTTGGTGCAGGGAGAGGCTGCCTGTGCTGCTTCCAAAAGCAGAGCAAGGTCCACCAACCCCCCCGCCACCCCCAGGCTCTGGGAGGCACCCTGCATCCCCTCGGACAGCCCCCATCCCCTTGGCTTTTTGCTGGAGGGAAAGGGACCGGATTCTCCCGCCCTGGCAGAACACCAGGCTTGTTTGTGCCCCGTATCATTGCTGCCAGCTGCTGAGCATCAATATTTATAGCTTTTGCTATCCAGCTTCTCGCATGTGCCTTCCATTTATAACGGGAAAAGAATCGCAAATAAAACGGTTCATGCCCCACCGTGCCGTTATCCAGAATCTGAATTTCTCTCTCCCTATCTCTGTGCTGGGCTGTTAGGAATAGGAGATTTTGTGACTGGCTTCAGAGCCTGATTTTGGCTATTTAGAAAACATCCATTCAATAAATCATACGGGGAGCAGCTGCCGCTCTCTGCTGAGCCAAGGCACATGAGATAAAATATTGCTCATTTATTTGGTTTGGTAGAAATAAAGTTGCTGTAGTGGAACATCATTACAGGCTCTTCTTAATTCACCTCAGGGCTGTTTCTAATAGCAGCACACAATTCTCCTGTGACAGTCGGAGTGAATGAGATGGGTGTTTTGATGTCAAGCTGAATGTAAGAAAGGTTTTAGGAATCAAAGCTTTGAAAGAGAAATAACTCCTGTTTGTGCTCTGATGCTGGAAGAGGTCCCTGTTTTATTATTAACACTATAGCTATTGAAAGTCCTGACACTTGTTCCTTGGGGACTTGAAGCAATTCAAGCCATGAAATACTGTTTCAGCTCAGCCTTTTACAAGTCAGTGCGTGTTGGTGAAGCCGGAGGTGGTCGTGATAGCTACTGGAGGCACCCGGGGCCTGCAGGAATTTCATAATTGTTTGATTTTTCAGCTGTGTGGCAACGAGGAAACCTGGTTCTGCCCAGCTCTTGGCGTACAGCAAGAGCTGCTTTTGTGCAAGCAGAATGGTTTATGAAAAGCTGTCCAAAGCGTTTCAGTTCAGGCGTGCTGCTTTGCACAAATGTCATCAGCACAATATCCAGCAATGGGGCTGTGGCATCTGCAGGCACATTGCCTGCTGATCAAGGGGGTGCCAGGGCTGTTACTTTAAAAAATAAAAAAGGAAAAAAAAAATTTAAAAGTGAAGGGGTTGGAGAACAGTCTTGTAATGTAGGGCTGGGTGCACATTTGGTTTGACACGGAACAGGCATCTAATCAGGATCCTGCTTTTCTCCTTAGAAAATTATGTCTCAAAATTTCTTATCTCCTCCTTGCATCACGGCTCGGTGAAAACAAGTGAGAGAATCCAGTGGATCTGCAGACATTACCATATAGCAGGCAAGACAGGCAACTGCTGTGATTTTTTTGTTGTTGTTTTTCCCTCTGTTATATCTTTAACTGTCCCCTCACCTGTGCAAGGCAGCAGTGTTTCACGTTCATTTTGGGTGTGAGTGCTGCAGAGCAGAGCCTGTGCCCTGCTCACCACGTCAGCGTTTCTTTGCCCTCACTTCCCTTAATTATCCTCTATAAACCAGAGGTAGCTGGTGGAAAACGTATGGTTGCTCCAGCTTCCAGAGCAGCAGCTTGTGTTGCTGAGAGCAATCGAGCCAACGGTGCAGCAGCAGCGCCCGGATTCCTGGGCGCTGGATCGCGCTGTAGTTGACAAACCAGCTGCTCTGTGTCGCGCTGAGCGCGGGTATCTGGTCACAAACCTCCCCGCTGGGGCTGGAGGGCACGCGAGGAATTCGCAAGATGCTCCTGGTTGCTGGGAAGACACTAACAACAGGAGAAAATGATTTATAAGCTGTTGGTCTTATCAGAGTGCGGGTCTGCGGAGCACGGCGGTGTTTGCCATGCGCAGTGTTGCTGCTGCCTGTGGTCGTGTTAAACACGCTCCCCCTCCTGACAGCCCAGATAGGCCCCGCTTAGCGATAACTTCTGCTGAAAAGGAGAGAAGAATTGTATCCTGAAATAGCAAAGACCAGGGAGCAGAGCTCTCTGCTAACTGCTAGAGATGACCTTGATTCTGTGTGTGAGGGCTGCCAAGTATCATCATTCAATGAGAATATTTACTCTGAGCTGTGCTGCACAAGCTCAGAGAATCTCAAGGCCTCATTTTCATCTGAGTAATTTTGTATGGAAAACAGGGAAGTCTGTTTTTTTTTTTATTATTTTTTTTTTATTTTTTATTCAGACTCTCTGCTCCAAATAAACCTCCCGAGTGCTCATCTCCTGTACATAAAAGTTTCTCGAAGTACTAGTGATAAAGCTGTTTAGTTCAGCTCTATTTCCATGCTCTCGGTGACTTTGTTAAACAGCAGTTCCCTGCAGACAGCTGCCGCTTTGATGCTAGGTGCCGTATGGCACATTAAAAACCCTTAACTTGGTTTCTGAAGCCTCACTAAAACCCTACTGGGACTTTGATGTTGAGAAGATTCCAAACTCTCTGAAGCTCGCCCGGCCTTATCTTGGAGGCAGACCAGCGAGCGGCTGCCTCAGGCAGTAAAATATCAGTGGCAGCAAAAATGTGTAGTGATTATTTATGGTCTGAGCATCTGCAGTCAGGAGAGGCTGCTGGAAATTACCAGAGCCTGCTGGTGGCATGAAGAGTCCAGTTCTTTATTTTGGAGACAATATTAAGGGCCACGTCCTTATCATGGTGATCCAGCCAAAACGGCTCAGTGGTTTCACACACAAGCTCCCGTTGGAAGCATCTGTGCCTCCCAATGTTTGCAAAGGGTGTCTCTTGCTCAATGATGGGATGCTAAAAGCAACTGTAGAACCTTATCAGGTTTTGATTAGATGGCAGTGGGTTTTTAACTGTAACCCCTGTTTTGCTGCTCTGCAGTGTCACCGTGCACCTTCCCGCTTGCTGGGCCCGCTGGCAGTGCAGGGATGTTTGACGTGTCCGTGCAGGTGAGTGTGTCACCACTGCACAGGTGAGAGGTCTGGCTGCTGAGCTCGTTAGTGCATGTTGTTAATGGATCTGTCTGTGCTGTTCCAACATTAACAAAGTCTTGTTTTTACTGTGTGAGTGAAATTGGCCTTGAACCAATTTTTTTTTTTTAGACTTCCCTCTATAGTGTGAAATTCTAGGGCACGGTGTGTGACTTGCTCCACTGTGCTATATTTATTTTCTAGGTTGATGCTTAGTTCTTTGCAATGTGTCAGAGACGCATCAAATTGTTTTTCAGAGTTAAAGGAGAATTAAATGATCTCTCTCTTTTTGTCTATATTGCATTTTTGTGCACAGAAATCAATTTCACCCTACTGTGAGTTGCTTTAGAAGAGTGTTTTCCCGTGCGTGTCTTTGAAATAATTTTCTGCAAAACATTCCCAACTGTTTTACGTTTGGTTCCAGCTCTGGAGGCAACACCAGAACGTCAGCCACGTTGTAAATGTCACTGGGCTCCAGTGAAGCTCCGGCCGCTGCCCCGCACGGAGCCCGCAAGCCCTTCCCGAGCTGTGGGTGCCTCACTGCCCACTCGGCCGGGGGCGGTGGGGGTCCCTGGCCCCGGGAGGTGTCCCTGGCCCCGGGCGGAGGGTCCCTGGTCCCGAGCAGTCCCTGCCCTGCGGAGCCCCGGAGGCAGCAGGCAGCGCTGCCACACGCCGCCAGCAGGGGGCGGTGCAACCAAGCTGCTCTGCGCCCCGCGATGCCCAGGGCCGGAGATTTTTTGAACGGAGCCTCTCGGTGCCCTCGGGGCCACCGGTTCGAGTCTCCCCTCAGCGGCCGCGCGTCCCGGCCGCCTCAGCCCCGCCCCGGGTCTGCGTCCGGCCCGTTTCTGTTTCCGGGCGCGTTCTTGGGGGCTTCTTCTTGTCCTCTTGCTCACTGTAGTGTGGGTGTATCTCACCAGCCTCTGGGGAGACTTCTGTGGGGCACAGATGCTGCTGCTGCCGTGCCTGGGCAGTGTGGGCCCTGCTCCTGGGCATCGAAATTGCTCTTCGGTTTGGGAGCAGGAGAACCAAGGCAAGGTGTGGATGGGATCTGTGACGTCTCCCTGGTGCGTAGGAGCTGGACGGGAAGCGGGTACTCACAACCGTGCATAGCAGTTTAGGCACGAATGGGGATGCTGAACCAGGCAGTTGCCCGCCCTGCCAGCCCCTCTGTGTTCCTCACCCTCCCCAGCCCCACCGTGTTCCTCACTCTGCCAGCCCACTCTGGCTTTTAGCTCCTCTAATGCCTCTTTGTCTCCTTTCAGTGTCACGCTGGTGTTTTGCAGCTTCTGCCCTGAGAGAGGATCCTTGTACCAACTGACACTGGACTGATCATGGAAGGGAAATAACATATGGGTAAGTTAGACCTCAGTCCTGCTTGTCAGGATAATTAATTCATTAGCAAGGTTCAACACCAGGTTTGTTTAACATGAACTCCCTCTCTTGTTTCAGCTAGAGTTTATTTAGAGCAGTTGGTATCTCCCTAGAAATAGGCTTTTATTTACATAATGCTGACTGCAAACCCTTGAGTGGTTGTAGGGGCTGTAATTTATTCCCCAAGGAATGTCTGGACAAAGCACGGCACTAATTCTGCCACCTGTGCTGATGATGTGTCTGAAGAGACTATGTCAAGTCTCTATTAAAAGCTGAGAATAAGACAGAAAGCCTAAAATCTTTACCTACAGAAGATATATGTGCGTAACATAAGGCTGCTGCTAATTCTTTGTGGGGATTAATAGAGACAATCAAGGACACTTTCACTCAATGTTGCTTTTCTTTTTGTAAGGCAAAGCTTTCCCAAACCTGAGGCGAGACAGAAACACGACTTTGAGGCTATGTTGCTCTCTTTCAGTCAAATGGAAATAGCTGTCTTTATTTTAAAAGTCTCTGTTGGCACCTCAGTGCTGACACTTTCTAAGACAATGAAATGGACAGGAATCCATTTTGCAGGCTGGAAGGAAGGCAAAAAAATAAATTGGAAGAATGAAGAGTGAGGAGGAATTGAGGTGTTCACGGTGTTCACAGCGCGAGTGATTGGAAGTGATGGGAAAAAGGCAGAAAAGGGATTTATTTATTTAAAATACAGGACTAGTTTTGACTTCAAGGTGCCCGTTGTATCACCAAGGGATCCGTGCTGCCCTGTGTGTGCTGGGGCGCAGGGCAGGGATCCCCTGCAGATGCCCCCCCAGACTGAGGCAGCGAGCCCCCGCCGGCCCCACAGCCCATGCTGGGGCCCCCGGCAGCCCCGTGGGGGGGTCACAGCCTCTGTGGCCCTGGAACAGCCGGCGGTTTGTGGAAGCAGCCAAGCTCGCCCTGTGCGGGGCCGGAGGAAAGAGGGTGAGCTGGGGAACCCTGCGTGTGCCAGACCTGGAAAGATCAGGGTGCAAGATGTGCACCCAGACCAATGCTCGGGGCAGGACCTGGACCCCAGCTCGGTCTCTGCAGGTCCACGACAGGCAGACACCAGCAAAATCTTGCAAAACTTGGTGAAACCAACACCTGCCCAGTCAGCTGGGGAAGGATTTGTTGGGTTTCCTGGGTTTTCCTGCCTGGTGTGACCTGGTTCCCCCCACTAGTCCTTTGGCCAGTGTCTGCATGTCTGCAAAAACGTGTCTGTTTTTGCACTGCAACTTTGTCACATTGCACCTGGCTAATGAAGATTGTCCCTCCTCTGTGGCCGATGACATTATGCTCATTTTACTTCAGTTCACATCTTGGAAGCAGAAAGTTTCCTGTCTATAAAACTCCTGCAGTCATTGATTTGTTGTCATCTCACGGTAGCGATTTTACCCTGCCTCGCTGTTTATGCTCGGCATTGCGGATACATCCAGAAATCGATGTTGCTGCTCTGGCTCCCAACAGGCGGCTCCAGGACCTGCTGCCCGTGGCTCTCGCGCTGGTTTTCCTGCCCATGGTCTCTGCCATGGCCCTCCCCCGAGATGATGGTTCTGTTTCCCAAGTTCCCAATGCAGGAAACTGCTCGGGTGAGTGATCAGACACAGGTAAATCTGGGAAGGATCCTTTTGACGTCTGCCGACGCACAACCTGCCACGAGCCCAGGGTCAGCGCGAGCCTGGGATGGGTTTGGCAAGGCCGCCGTTTTTGTGAACAGTGATCAGTATTAATTAAGCTGCTCTGCCCTTGTGCACTGCTGGCAATGGAAGCAGCAAATCCAACCAACTGTAAATCTGGCTGTGGGGATTGTGGGTTTCTGACAATCCTGGGCAAAAGTCCAGTCCCAAAACTTGAGAAGGGTTTGATTCTTCAGTTCTTACTAAAACTCTCCAGCTCCGTTCTGGGAGATTTGAGTTAATGTTTTGACAAATCCTGTTGCTAGAAATTAGCTTTTGAGTCTGGCTCTGGGAGGGTTCACTCATCCCAACCCGAATGGGAGCGCAGGTGGTGTTACAAAGGCAGATGTTCACTGACACCACACTGCTGGTTGGCATGCCATTTTAGTTTGAGATGCGTGTAGTTCTCATAAGTTTTCCCTAAGCTTCTGTGATTCTGAGCATTAGAGAAAAAATATCAGCGAATTAAATAATATTCAATAAAAATATAGTACTTATTTAATATTACTCTTCTAAAGTTCTTGTTGCTGTTTAACCTGCCATCTTGCTGAGCCACAGCCTTGGGGCAGTTCCGAGTTCCAGAGTCAGCTCTAGAGCACCTTTCCTCTGTGGTGTTAGTCTTCCCATAAGCGCTTCCACTTTCCAGTATTTGTGTTCTGATAATCTTTTCTTGCATTTCTTGCAATATTTCATTTTAATGTATATTCCCTTGTCACTGCAGAACGGAATTCAGCCTTCTGGTAAGTGATATCTAAATCACTGCTGCAAGGAGAGGATGAAATACGGGTGTGTGAGGGGGAGGCAGAGGCTGTGACTGCACAAGAAAAGCTCGCACAGCAAGAAGAAATATCTCCAGTATGAAACATGCTGCGTTCCCTGCGGCTGCTGTGTACCGCACGTGCGTGTTGTACGAACACAGCTGTGTCCTCTCGCCATTTAACGGCGAGATTACCCGATCTGTGCGTGCAGCCTCGTTGTGCATATGTGACAACTCGGGTGTTCATTGCACACGCAGCGACGTCTGGAACCGCTTGCTAATCCACATCTGTCCATGCTCAGAGCCGCCTGTGCCAGCAGTGACATTCCTGCCGTGTGCCCAGGGCTGGAGCAGCATCTGCTGAACCTTCACTGTACGTTTGGGGTCAGCACTTGACCCTGGGCATTGGGGTGAGGCTCTTTGAAAGGGAACCAACAAGGAGAAAGATAGGTGGGTTGTGCCTGGCAGTAAAAGCACATCAGGGCAAGCAGCAGAGTCAGCCTCTCCCTCTCTCCTCTCTGGTATTTCCCCCTCTCCCATGTTTGAGGAGATAGATGGTATCTCTGCTCCGTCCCCGTTCCCCAGGCCCCTCTCCGTTCCCCCTTTGCTGCTGGTTTCTCTCTGGGTCTGTCCCCGCTGAACATGGGTGACCAGACCTGAACAAAGTCCCCAGATAAGATCTTCCTGGGGCTCTGCACAATGGAAACTTCCCTGAAACCCAGCCAAGGTATCTGCTCAGGGAGGAGATCTTAATCCCTGTGGGATGAGATTTTCCTTTGAAATACATGGTTCTGCTGCCCTTGGCTCATTCAGACAGCGTAAGTGTTGCTTATTCAAGATTATATTTTTTTCTTGGCTTTATACATTTCATTACAACTTCATTTTTTACAGTCAATTCGTGACACCTTTTACAGGTACAACTGGAGTAAATTTGAAGCTCAGTCTTAACAAAGCCGACATTTATCAGGCTTCTGTAACTTCTCTGCATTGCTTTTTGTCAAGAAAATCTTTTTCCAGTGCTGCATTTGAAACAGGAATGAGCACTGTAAGTCCCACAACTTCTCAGGGATTGGGAAAAGTTGAGAACTTCCTACAATAAGGCTCCTTGAATCCCTGCCCGTACGTTCTGTGCGCTGCCTTCCCATGCAGGCAGCCCCGTCAGCCCCCTGTCACATTTAGATGCTTCAGTAATTCTCACCATTTCCTTAAAGAGTTGGTTTCTTCCAAGAATGGGGATCCCCACCGGGGCCACCAGCACCGGGCAGCCTTTTTAACCCAGAGCAGGGGAAAACGGCGGCGAGCGAGTGATCCGGGCTACAAAGGGCAGCGGAGCCGGCGCTGACGTTACTGGTGTAAATCAGGAGGTGGCAGCGGGTGCTGCTCGGGGCAGGGGCACAGGGTGGGTGCTCACGAGATGGGGGGTCGGGAGCAGAAGGTGTGTCTGCTTGGCTGCAGGTTTTATATAAGGGCAACTTGTTCCGTCTCGGTTGCAGGACAGAAAGGGAGGACGGCGCAGAGTCTCAGCGAGTCCCGAAGAGCCCGAGCGGAGCCGGGAGCCGTCCCAGCGCTGCAGCCGATGCAGGTGACGCCGCGGGCTGGTGGAGGCTGCGAGGGGACAGGGTGACGTGTGCTGGTGGTGGTGTCACCTGCAGCTCTGGCAGGACCCGGGTGATGTGCCTGGTGCTCGGCTGCTTTAGTTTGAGATTCTGCTGTGCACCAAGCTCCTAATCGTCTGCCTGTGTCTGTCATTTCAAAATTAAATTTCTGTTGATAGTTATTATTTATAACTTTATAGTTAGTTTATTTTTATCACTTGAGCTTTGGTTTATTGCTTTTAAAAGTTAGAACAAGAGAAATCCTCAGATGCTTCCCTTGGCAAAGGCCCTCACCGGAACACGTGTAACTTTTCATCTATGGGACACAGAAATAACAACTGCATCAACAGCAGTTTGGCTTTCTTTTGTGTGAACATGTAGGATATTTGGGGCAGGTCCCAGGGGACAAGGACAGGGCTGGTGTTGACCCACGTGTGTGGACATGACCCAGGTCCTGCAGCCCTGGGCCCAGCACAAGGGGGTTCTGGCTGCACCTCCTTCCTCGCAAGGCCACCGGGGGCTCTGCCCCCACTTCCCGCTCTGCTGTGTCCCTTCCCAGCAGGGGACTCTGCTGGAGATGACGGTGTTGAAGCTTTTTGGAATCGTCCTTTTCTGTGGCCTCCTCTCGCCCTCCCAAGAAGTCCTGTCGGGTCTGTCCTGTGCTGTCAGTCCGGAGGCGATGCAGAACGGTAATTAGAAACGTGAGCTGTGTTTGGTTGGAAAGCTCTGTGGGGCTGTGATGCGGAGTGAAACCTCCCAAGTGTCTTCACCTTTATTTCATAGTTCCTGTGTGTCTGGCAGGCACTATAGTTCCTATAGTGTCTGGCAGCCCCTGCTGGGGTCACAGCTCAGGGAGATCTGCTCCACAACTGGGACACGTTTCAGCACCAAACAGCCACACAGAACTTCAGGGCTAGATCTGGATTATTTCCTCTTTTTGTCTTAGTTTTTCATTTCCATATTGGAGCAGCTGATATTTGGCAAACAACTGCTGTGATGCTTAGCAGCCGTGTTAATATTTGCAATTCTCCAGGAAAAAAAAAAGAGGCTTGTTTCAAGTTGTTTCTATTAAAAAAACCAAAAGCAAAAAAAACCCCGAAAGCAAACCAAAACCCCTTTACAAGTGGGAAATGAGTTGTAAGTTGAACCCAAGTGGGGTCGGTGTCACCCCGGCAGTGCCCGGCTGTCCTGCAGCGGTCAGCCGGATGCTCTCTCCTCCTGGTTCAGTCACTATGGGCAGCTTTGGGTTAGCGCCCATTGTAAAACATCATCCCCTGTGTGACCTGGCTGCACTGTGACAGCTGGTAACCCTGCAGCAGCTCTGGGGCGGGGGGGCTGCACTGGTGCTGGCTTTGCCAGGCTGGGCCTGGCCAGGCGGGTGCGGCTGGTGTGTCCTGCAGTGCTGTGTGTCCTGCAGTGCTGTCTGTCTTGCAGTGCTGTCGAAGGCCATCCTGCAGAGTGGGCTCCTCCAGCGGCACCTGCAGGGCCTGGTGCTGCCCAGCATCCTGGGGAACGGGGGGCTGCTGTCCGCCCCCACCAGCATCACCGGGTGAGTGCAGGGCACGGGCTCCACAGGGGCAGCACCACAACCGGCAGCTCAGCAGCTGCAATCCCGAGCTGCAGCTGCACCCTTGGCCCTGGCGGTTACCCTCGTCTTGCGGTGCTGCTGAAATTCCAGCCCACCAAAAATTGTCTGTGTGGATGGTGAGGTGCACGGCAGGTTGTGGAAGCAGATTCAGAATGTCAGCATTGCTGCTGCTGTTGAGATCTGAGACACTCGACAGCACTGAGCAATGGAGGAGGGGGCTGCAGAGAGCAAAGCTGCCTGCCCTGGAAAGTGCCTTCCCACCCCAGTGTGGTTACAGGCTGCCTTCATTCAGGGTTCAGCTGCAGACCCCGTCTCCCACCCTGGAGCCACCATCTCGTGCTCACAGTGCTCTTGCCCCTGGTGACATGGGTGCTGTGGGTTCCTCAGTATGTACAGCTGTGCCCCTCTGCTAGCAGAGCTTTCAACTTGTGCCACTTTCGCTGTTGTTTGCAGGCTGCACCTGGTCAGGTCTCAGCTCCCCAGGCTGTCGGTGACGCTGCTGTCGGGGATCGGGGTCCAGCTGAGCATCGCTGCCGAGCTGGAGCTCCAGGGCAACTGGTGAGTGGGTGCATCACCGTGAGACCCCTGTCCACAGGCTTGTGGTGCAATGTTTCACACCTTTTATGGATTTCTAGGTGTTTCTTACCTGTACTAAAGTCACAGAGTAGAACAGGCACCAAGGGATGGCTTGTAGCAACTGTGATGAATTGTGGTGCAATTTGTGGCCACTGGCTTTGCTGGGTTTCCCTGCTTAGAGTCCGAGAGATGAAATCTGTTCAACCCATTTGCTTTTTCAGCTTGGTTGGCCTTCTTTCAGACCTAATTGATATCTCGGCGGCTGTGAACATCACTGCAAACATTAAATGCACAAATTTTGAATCGGGCACGGTGCAGGTCGTCATTGAAGACTGCCTCTGCATTCTCGGGGTCATAAAGATCAATCTCCTCTCTGGGTAAGTGCCTGTGGATTTATGTTTGCCATTGCCTGCGATCCTCCTCTCTTTATCCGCTGATCTGGACAGGCTGCCAGGACACAGATGGTGCTGAGCGGATACAGGGCCAGGCCTCGGGGAAGTCGTTTCTTTCCCATTGCCAAAGCCAGTTGCTTCAGTGGAGCTGGGAAAAAATGTGATTGTTGGAAGATGAGGGTTAATTAGCCCTGTTTGTCTGTGGAAATTTTAAGAGGTTTGGTGCCTCTTCCATTGCACTTCCTTTAATTTACCTTGTGAATTGATATCCGAAGGGTAGGAAGAACAGGGCAGGGGGTGTTCCAGGAGAGCAGCTTCTTGCCCTGGTTTCACACTCTGCCCTTGGCTGCTGTCACAGAAAGATGCTGGACATATGGACTGTGGCTCTGACCGCTGTGGGGATGTGTAATTCCATGCAAATGTCCCTTCTCCTGCTCAGACTTATTAAATTCTTGGCAGAAAGAATTTGCTGACTTCATGTATTGATGAATGCAGCAGTAAATTGATCATGGGAAATATTTTCTTTTATTGCTTTTGAATTACTCACTTTTCAGGTTCATTGAATTTCTCCTAATTAATTTTTGCATTATGCATTATACTTCAATCAGTGAAGCAGCTGGTTTGAAAGAGACTGTGTAAGTGAGCAGAGGAACACAGGTCAACGGCTCTGGGGTCATGTTTTAAGTGTTAGCAGGTTGGAAGTGATGGTGTGTAGGGCGTGGGCTCCGGCGTATGGGGGAGCGACGATGGATGCATTTGGTTTCATGGCAGTTCCTCAGATGCGTCTACAGGCAGAACTTGGGCATAAAGAACGAGATGTGTGATGAATTCCTGCTGGCTGCGGCTTGCCGACTGTGCTGTTGCACGTTCCAACTCAACAGCCCAGTAATATATTGATTATCAAAAGTAAATGGCTCTGCCTGCAGGCATCCTGCATCCCAGAGCGATCTGTTCAGCAGCAGCGCTGCAATGTTACACAGCAGATTTCTCCTTGTTATTCCCCATGTAAATTGTTTCTTTCTCATAACTAGCACAGAGACATTTCATAACGGCTCCACCTCCCCTTAACTACAGCGCTGATTTAAATAGCAGCCAGCCGAATGCAGGTGACGCTGTGGGGGGGTTCGTTCCTTCATGCAGTGGTGTCTGCACCCCCCTAGTGCTGGAATCAGCCCGGTTCTGTCCCAGTGAAACCAGCAGCTCTGTCCCTTCTCGCTCGGCCCTGCCAGTGTCACCTGCAGCAGTGTCCCTGCGGGGATGGCTGGGGACCAGTGGGGTGTGAAATGAAGGCTGGAGATGCCTTGGTCTCCTCTCCTGCAGCTGTGTGTGTAGTGATTGGGAGCTTTATTTTTTTTTCCTTTCCAGCTTACTGTCCCTATCAGTAAATGAGATAGTGCTTAACCAGCTGACAGCGACTCTGCCCGGTTTGGTAAGCCTGAAGATTGCTCTCCTTTCCTAGCTGAAACACAGAAATACTGGGAACAGCGTGCTGGGAGGTCACAGCAAGCTGCGCCATTATTCGGTGTTGCTCCCCGTGTCACTGGTGCCCATGGCCAGCCCGGCTGCGCCCGCATGTTTCTGCCTGCCGGGCGATGCCTGAAGCGCTCCCCAGCCCCAGCAGTGCCCTCAGTTTGGTACCCAGCTCCAGGGATGCTCCACTGCCCCAGGTCCTCCCCAGCTGCTGCCCGAGGCCACGCAGCCCCTCTGCCCCGGGGATTTGGACAGAAGGGGTCTCGGCAGCCGAGGGTGCCGCTCCTGCAGTGGAGTGCCCGGGGCTCAGCGTGTCTCTGTTTGTGTTGCAGCTGTGTCCAGTGGTTGATATTGTGGTCAACCTGGTGAACATCCACCTGATGAGCACTCTCAACGGTGGGTGTCTGTTGGAGGGGGAGGTGCTGTGGCCCCGTTTCCAGGCTGGTCCATGGGCAGGAGCTGCTCCCTGCGGGGCTGTCACTGAGCCCGGGATTCCCACCGGCAGCCCAAGGGAGCTGCTTGCACCTTGGTCCTCCTTGTGCCTTTTTTATACATCGCCCTCGGCTTCAGCTTTTCTTCAATGCTTTTTTGGGGCTGTATTCTGAACGCAGATCTCACCCAGTGGAGTTTGGGGATGTTTTGGCTGTTCGGAGCAGCAGCGAGCATCCCGCAAGCAGCAAACGCTCGGGACCTGGGTGTGCGGTCTGGCTGGTGGCCGGTGGGCAGGGGAGAGTTCATGTTGCTGCTCGTTTCCTGACATTGTAACGATGTTTTTTCTCTCCGAAGCGATGACGCCGGTTGGTACGGCAGGAACGATTCATTACCAGCTGGCCAGCCTCCCATTTGCCTCTGACTTGTTCCTGGGGCTGGATTTGGATGTAAGTTAGCACTGGGTGACAGGACCCTGCGGGTGTGACTGTGACATGGTGACTGTTCATCCTCGTCCCGGGAGCACTTGTCTCCCTCCAGTGCAGCCACAGGGAGGAGCTGGGCTGATGGTTTATTTCTGGAAACTCTGGCCGGACATTTAGATCCTTATCCAAATCACCACTAAGCGACTGTGTGCGCTTTTCCTCAAGCCCCCATTTACTCTGATTGCAAACTTGTCCTGAGTCTGCCCCAGACTGTGTGTCTGCTCTTTGTCACTGCTGGGACACGCAGTTTGCATCCTCGCCCTCCTGCAGGCTGAGTGCGATTGCTTTCTGCCTTCGCTGTTCAGCGTCCACGGTGGGTGAATGCTAAGCCAAGCTAATGGACTTTTTTACTGCTGTCTCAGTGGGGAGAAAAAACAAAGAAAAAGAAACCAGCAAAAACCAAGCAGCACTTTCAAACAGAAGAGCTTAAATAAAAGAGAGGGGCTAGCGAGAAGCGACTGGGACTGTCTCAGACCCCGCACGCTCCCTCTTGAGGATCTGGGCTTTGAAGGGTCGATGTAACATCCGTGTCCCCTCTCCTGGCAGGGTGTGGTGCAGGACGTGGGAGGCAGCATCATCCCCCACGACTCGTTCCCCTCTGCTTTGCCGCTGCTGCTGGACTATCTCCTTGTCATGGGTGTGCGCCAGAGCTTTCTCAACGCTGTGGTGGCCCTCATGTTCCAGATCCCGCCGCAGAACCTCACCTGCACGCCCGGAGCCGTGAGTGTGGCAGCCCCTTTGCCACCCCGGGGAGGTGGTGGGGGACACACACCGGCGTGGCCGTGGCTCTGCGCAGGCTGTGCACCACGTCCCTGTGCCCACGTGTGCATGTGCTCACCTGCTGATGCTCCAGTCCCCGCGCTGCCTCCTCCCTGCTCCTGTCAGTAATCTATAGCAGCACATGCAGCCACCAGCCCTTCTCGTCCCTGTATGGGCACCCCAGGGACACCTGTTGAAGCCAGTTGTGTACTGGTTATGCCACAGACTCCCGGAGGTCTGTCATCCACTTCAATGAGTCTTTAAAATATCATTGAGAAGATCAACTTTGCATACACAATGCAATTCTCCAGGCATATGCATTTTTTTTACCTCTGATCTGTATTTCCTCTGGGAAATATCAGGGGTCCACAGACTGGAAAATGTGGAAAGCCCATGGGTTACGTCTCCTTCTGCGGCTGGTTGCTGTCACCTTATCAACTGACCGGGAGTTGCCCCGGCAGCCGGGGAGCGATGGAACTGTCACCTGCGTGTGGTGGAGCTGCCTGGGGACAGGGGGTGAGGGAGGGCTGGGGGACCGGCCCCCGGAGCACAACCAGCTTTGCAGACAGGGACATAAGTAGGAGAGGGACGGCCCTGGCAGGATGGTGTTGTTGGAATCGGCTGGAGCGCTTATCGGGGCTGTTCGTGCTTCTGTTCCAACAGTTCTCCAGTGCCAGCCAGCTGCAAGAAGCCATCACGACCCTCGCTCCCACGGAGGTGAGTGGCTTTTGCTGGTGCAAGGGCTTGTGTAAACCTCGCCAGGTCCAAGGCCACCCAAGTGATGCACCTGGACATGCTGGGGAGCGGGTGCCCCAGGTCTCTGTTCCTCTGCTGCCCTCTCCATCGCTCTGTCTGGCTATGCCAGCATCGCTGTGTCCTGGTCCCTTCCAACCCAAACTGTTCTCTGATTCTGTGCTGCCACCCGGCTGCTGGGAGCAGCTCGGGGGCTGGAGATCTGACCTGGCCCTTGGTGCCCACTCTCCTGTGTCTCATTTGCTCTACCCGACCTTCTCCTCCTCCCTAAGCAGGGGAACATTTCCTGCAGCTCCCAGCATTGACAGAAAGAGATGATAAACATCTGGCCTCCTTTGTTTTCTGGGCACCTCTCATGGCTGCAGCCCCTTGGTGTCCAACTGTGTCCCCTCAGCCCCTCATTGTTCCAGCAAGGAGAGCAAATCTGTGCTGCCTGACCTATTTGCTCTGTAAATTTGGCTTGTCCAAGGTCTGCGTAACTGCGAGGGAGACCCTACAGAGTTATGGGTCTGTGAGAGTCCCCCAGAGAACTGCCCGTCCCCTGCCAGGTTGGTGTGTGAGGTGCAGGAACCACCTCCACATGTCCCCAATCCACACAGTGCTCCGTCTGCCATGGGACCCATCCTCTGAGCATTCAGCTGGCGTTGGCTGGGAACCCGCTCATCCTCTTGGAGGAAAACCAAGCCACCCTCAAGCTTTCGGTGCTGATTCGGGTGTTCGTTAAGAATTTGGATGGATCCATCCTTAACCTCCTGCTCCTGAAGGCCGTAAGTGTGGATGGTGAGACCTCAAACTGGTGCAGGTGGGCAGGCGGCTGCCAGCTGGGCTGGGGACATCTCCACCGACTGATCCTCCCCCTCTCTGCTTGCAGGACCTTAGTCTCAATGTCCACGTGTCAATTGCTGGAGGCAAACTGGTGCTGGGCTTGTCCCTGGGCAGGTGAGTTGTCCCCAGGGGTGCTGGAGCTAAAGCAGCGCTCCAGCCCACTCGGTCCCCAGGCAGCCCCAGCCCTTCGGCTGTGCTGGGGGATCCAGCTGGCCCGGGCTCGGGGGACAGGTTTGGTTTTCTGGGAAGCAGTGGCCAGAAGAGAGCAGGACAGGCCGTGATCTGTTGGGGATGCTCCCAGTGCTGCAGCAGCGTGTCCCTCGGTGACACAGCGTGTCCCCCAGTGACACAGCGCTGTCGGAGAGCGATGGCAGAAGGGACGGGGTGTTGCACAGACATGCTGTGACACAGCCAGGCACTGCTGCTGTTGCACGGGCTGGGGACGTACTCTGATGTCGCTCTGGAGCCACTAACGTGGAACGTTTCTCAGTGTCTGTCAAACAGACATTTCATTTCCCCAATTTGGGCATTCTCCGCCTGGCCGATGGCACAAGGGAGAAAGGGTCTGCTGGCTTTTGGGAAACGTGACAACAGTGGGAAAACGGTAGGAGACTGGAGGAAAAGTCTGGGTCAGTTTTATAACCAGGAGAAACGAGGTAACCTGAATAACTGTGAGACCGTCAGCTTGATTGTGATCCTGGGCAGCAGCTTGAAATGTCTGGTGTTGGCCACGAGTGATAAAGGACTAAAGGGAAGTACTTGTCATTAATGCCAGTCAAGGTATGATTAAAGATTGGAAAGCGTTTCCTATAGTGTGAGGTTTGAGGATTTCAAGCCATTTCACTTGTCAAAGAGGTAGATTTAGAAGCAACATTGGCATCGCTTGTATGCAGCAATATAGAGAATAGAAATGCATCAACGGGCTTTTAATTCAATAGACAAAGATATAACAAGATTCAATGGAAGTAGAAAAGAGAAATTCCAAGTGGAAATAGAGCATATGTTTTAGCTATGGAGATAGTTGTGTGATTGCAGTGATAGATTGGGAGCTGTAGCAAATTCTCCAGAGCTCCTGATCTGTAAACCCAGGCTGGGTGCTGCTCCTACAGCTCCGCTCTCGGGTGGCTCCTCTCGAGGGTCAGTCGAGGGGAAGCAGGAGCCAGCGTGTGCCCTGCTGCATTTACACACAAATAAAAAATAAGTTAAGCTTTTATTTTCCTATTTTCTTCTCTCCTGCAAGTGTGGCAGTGCCTGCTCTTTGTGTT
Source organism: Pampusana beccarii (assembly GCA_013399365.1). NCBI lineage: Eukaryota > Metazoa > Chordata > Aves > Columbiformes > Columbidae > Pampusana > Pampusana beccarii. The sequence goes on along the minus strand of VWYH01004579.1, from coordinate 838,030 downwards.
ATGATATTCTGATCCCTTATGGACACTGCAGCAATGCCTCTTGGGTCCCTCACGCAGGTGCTGGGGGCAGCAGTGGGATCGGGCAGTGCTGGCCTCACAGCTGATGAGCCTTTGCTCTCCTTTCCCTGCAGCACTTCTGTCTCCCTGGAATCCTCTGACGTTGGCATCAGTAACGTAAGTCTGGGTGCCAGGCCGGGCTTAGCCAGGTGGGCAGAGTGGCTCTGGGGCAGGAGGGCACACGCGGCCGCTGCGCAATGCTGAGACGTGTCCTGGCTGGGGTGGGAGATGGCTCTGAGGGTCTCGGTTCTTCAGTCCTCTACTCTGTGGGTTGTAGCAATTCTTCTTTTGCTGCTTTTTGTTGTTGTTGTTCTTCTGCTTTTTCTAATAATGCAAATGTAAAGCCTGGAGTCTGTTTATTCACCCTTGCTTGGCAAAGCTTACACAGAGCTCCGGTGGGAGATTTACCTGGTAGAGATACTCCCAAAGGAAGGATGAAATACAAATCAAGGAAGAAAAGTAGACTTGCTTTGAAGAAAACAGGGACTGTTTGTTCTTGTGCTGTGTCAGCGGGCAGTGGTTCCCAGTCCTGAGGACGGGTGTCTCCCAGCGGTGCTGGACTGTTTGATGCTCCGTGTCCCTGGCAGCGCTGCTCACTCTTGTTCCTTGTCCGGTGCAGATCTCGATTCTGCAGCCCCACTGCAGCAGCCTGCTGGCGGAACAGCTGCTGCCCCTTCTCAACGGTAAGGTGACCAGCAGCGCTGTGATGTGGGAGGGCTCGGGCCAAGGGGCAGAGGGATTTGTGTGTGACCCGAACTGCAGCAGGAGAGCTGGGGCGATGGAAGGTCTGCAGTCCCCGTTCTGAGCCTGGGCTTAAAAGTCCCAACTTTATTCTTGCACCATCTGCTCCAGCTCCAGCCCTGAGGGCCCTGGCAGCGGTTAGTGGCAGAGTGCGTCAGGAAAGCCAAAATAAGTCATTCCAGTGATGCTGCAGCGCCTGTTCCCCGACACAGCTCCGCTCCTCTGGCAGCTCTGCCGTGCGGTGGGAGCCGGTTCAGGACCCGTTTGTTCCCCGCAGGAGCTCTGGAAGTCGGGATCCCTCTGCCGAATGTGCTGGACATTCCCTTACTGAAGGTGGATATTCAGATATTGGCGGTGAGTGTCCATTGGGCTGTTTCCCCACAAGACACTGGTACGGGTCACTGGGACCTGCCAGAGGGTTTAGTGTGCAAGAGCTGTAGATTTTAATCCTTGAAAGGCCAGAAAATGTTGCTCTGCCTGACCTCCTTCAGGTCAGAAAATGCTGCTGAGCACTTCATGCCTGTGAGTGTCAACAAATCGGATCTGCAGTGAGGAACGTTCAGCTCCCCGGGCAGGTCCTGTCCTTTTCCCGGCTGCTGTTCCTTTCTGGAGAGGTCTGGGAACAGCTCAGACCTGGGGCTGGGGTTCTGGGGGGCTCTTTCCAGTGGCCCCATCTAAAGTGTCCTGAATTACACCAAATTCCAGCCCTGGGCACCCTGGAGATGTCCAGGTGCAGCTGGGATGTTCTCCAGTGTTTCCCAAAGGGTTCCGTGCCCCAGTCCAGGTCTGATGGGAGGATTGTTGCAGAGGGTTTTGTTAACTCTGTGCTGGCCCTGGCAGCCGGGCTGTGATGCAGCCGTGTTGCTCTTGGCTCTTTGCAGGGGCTGCTGGTGATCCTGGTGTGAGCGCGGCAGCTCCGGGCGCCAAGGGAGGGGAAGAGAGACCAATGGGAGTGGAACATCGAGACCAGCATCATCGCTTTTATTTTCTCAACTTGATTCAAAATTCTTTAACATTTAAGACACTTTAAAGTTAATTGGCTCATGTGAGTGGTAAGATATGTACATAAGCCACAACCCAATAGGCAGCTTTGTGTACAAATATTTATTTAGAGAAATTATCATGATTTGGGGGTCACAGAGCAGTTGCATGTGGTGCTGCAGTGGAATTGTTAAATTTGTTCTGAGGAAAAATTGTTCTTGGTATAATGAAAACATTTCACATGGCTTTCTCAGTAAATGTTGCCATCCACGTTCAGAAGGGTCTGAAGTGCTGAGGGGGAGCTCAGGGTACATTTGCCATGTAACTCTTTTAATAAACATTCCTACTTTTTTAGTGCTTAGAATGAGGTTCTGGTTTCTGATGCTTCTCAGGAAGAGTATCTGTCCAGCCTCTCGCTGTGGGATCCGGTTCCTTTGCAACAACAGATACTTTGGTTCCTGGTCTGAAAACTTTTTCTACTCAAACTTCCCCAAAAAATTACACTTGGATATTCAGTGGCTGCTCTTGGCTGGGATAACCTATTGACCAAGCGCTGATCCACAAGCAGATCTGAGATCGAATTTCCGAAGGTCATGATGCATTTCCCAATAGAGTCTGGACACACTGGTACAGCCAGTACAGCCGTGGTGCTGGTCCAGCGGCAGTGGGGGCTGCCTGGCCCTGGCACCCCCTGGCAGGACGGGTGTCCCCGTCACCCACACCAGCAGCTGGAGCACTCACAGCCGCCTCGGGGTACGCAATTCATCAAACTCGGCATCTCCATCCATCGTTTTGCCCACAGGTTGGCACAAAGGGCTTTGTTAGCACAAGGTTTTGTGCTGGTTCCTGAGCAAACACCTGCTGTATGGTAAGTAAAGTTTAGATTGTTTTCTGCACTCGTTTGGCCAGTGCTTCTGTATGCATTCTGGTTTGCTGGGAGGGGATTAATTTTGCTGGCGTTACAGAATAATCTGTGATTGTCACTGTCCTGGGGTTTCTTTGAGTTGAGAGAGAAAAGTGTAACTGTGAACTGGGGCTGCATGAGCCTGGGATCGTGGAAAAGTTGAAACCTCGTCTTGTGTGTCTGCAAACAGCTTTCCTCCCAGGGCTCGGCCTCTGTCGTGTTATCTGTCACATAGGGCTGAGCAGGAGGAGCAGAGGAGCCTTTTCTAAAGGAAAGGGCAGCATGTCCTCAGTGTAACCTGGTACTTCTGCAACTCTAAATCTATCACTCTGAATTGCTAGTGTGTTCAGGAGTAAATCCAGAGCAGGAAAAACTGCAAGCTGGAATTCACAAGCACTGGAACAATCCAGTCCCCAGGAGAAGCACCACGTGGGGGTGCGGAGCCAGGCAGGAGTGCCTGAAGCCAGAATATCCACTGGCAAATAAATACATATTTTTACTACTGTAGTTTATTCCTTTTGGGAAACTGGTTTAAGATATATTAGTCAAAGAATAATGGTTGCAGCTCTACCAGGAAACTTATTAGGAGCAGTTCCTGCTATTGCCAACTTCAGGCATTAAAATCATTAGTCAGGTCCCCAAGCTGGGCATATAAACCTTCAGGGTTTTTTACTCCTTATAATAAATCCACTTGGCTTGTTTTGTTTGCTTTCCTATTTCTGAGTCTCTGAAATATGAGGTTTTGAAGTGCTTTTCAGCAACTCCAGAGGCCAGAAACCCTGCGCGTAGCTCTTGCAAGTGGAAGCAGATGTGTGTGATGACCGTGGGTTCCCGGGCAGCCCCGCAGGCGATGGTCACAGCGCGGGGGCTGCTCCATCCCAGCACCTGACTCGGGGCAGCTCCATCACCACCCCACCCTGCCGGTGCGGGCTCTCGAGTCTGTTGTGGGTTTTGTTGGGTTTTGTTTTGTTTTTCTCCCCCTTTTACTTTGCTGAACAACCTCTTGAGCACAGAGATGCATTTGGTCTGTAGGAAAGAGCATCCCAGTATGGACCGGTGCAGCTGCTGGTGCCCCAGGCAGGCGGGTGGCTCTGTCTGTCTGCAGTCATGTTTCCGTCAGTTTTTTCTCTGTGATGGGCTTTGTTAGAAGCATAGTTTTAAAAATATAACTGGCTTCAAGTCTAAAATTAGAAACCATTGTGCAGGCTGATTTTTTGTTTTTTCTTTTTTTTTTTTTTTTTCCTTTCTAACCCAGGAAAAACCACTAGCCGTAATGTTCCCATAGTAACGTGAGAAGTGGAGGAAAAGCAGATGCAAGGTTTCTTGTTGGTAGGGGCTGTGTTCTGCAGCTGAGAGGCACAGGGCTGCTTTGAATCCATATCAATTAGTGGAATTTTCATGGTCCCTTAATTAAATGTAAGGTCTGGACATCTGTACTGGTACCAGTTCTTGGCAAAATTCACCTGTCTTTAGGTGCAAATCGTTGAGGGGAAAAAAAAGTCAATAGTCATATCAGAAAATGTAGTATGAAAGAGAAATGTTTAATTAAAGTACAGAACATTGTTACAACCCATCCTCTTTCTGCAACAAAAATACCAAGCGCAGGACTGGAAGAGAAAGCCGCTAGAGCAACGCTGTTATCATCCTAAATCTGATAAGGTGGTGTTTCAATAAAGCAGGAAAGCAGATACTCAACATCTCAAGCAGTGGCAAAACACGAGGGGTGATTTCAGGTTCAACGGAACCATTCTGCTTCTGTTTCACTCCGGACACCAGAGTTCAGCCCGTGGTGCTCTGCTCGCCCGCCCGGGCCGGGAGCTGCAGGTCGCAGGACAGCAAGACATAGTCCTGGGGGGGAGGATGGGCTGAGGGGGGTCTGGCAGCCCCAGCCCCCCAGCACGGCCACCACTGGGCAGCGGGGACAGAGGAGCTGGGACTGCACCAACTGATGGAACATGGTTCTGCGGGTTAACAGGCTTGAGGAGCAGGCTCTGTTTCATTCTGGAGTCAGGAGGTAGGAATCGCTCCCAGGTTCCCTTTAAATCAAACATAGCAGGGAGCAGCCTAAATGTCTTATTTCTTACCTTGTGAATCGCGATGTTGACATTGGTGTAGGTGAAGCTGGAGATGTGGGGCAGGATTACTCCTTCACTCAGGACCTCTGGGGAAAAAAGAAAACGGGGTGAAAGTTGCCGTCGGGGTGCTGCCTCCGTCCTTGTGCATCCTCAGTGGTGGCTCTGCTGCAAACCCACCGTTGAGCTGGGCCGGGACCTCTGTGCGCAGCGTGGGCAGGAGCAGCTCCTCCAGCAAGGCAGCCTGCCAGGGGACACCCGGTCAGCTGGAGCAGGGCAGGGGCAGCAGGGCAGGGGCAGCAGGGCAGGGCTCGGGGTGCTCGCTGCAGCTCTCCAAGTCCTGCCAGACCTGCTGCTGAGCAGCGAGCACCCACAGTTCACATTTCTCTGCTCTCACCCACTGCCCGGGGGGTTTTGGGGCAGCCTCAGCTGGCTGGTGCCACTGGGGTGACCAGGCTGGCAGGGGATGGTGCTGAGGTGGGGACTGGTGCACTCAGCAGGTGACAGCAGCACGGGACAGGGAGGGGACACGGCCGTGCTCGGTCAGTTGGGGGTGTGTGGCTGGGAGCACTTACTGGCACAGGACCCACGTTGGAGGAAGCCAGGCTGAGGTCAGTGTCCCTAGAAAAGGAAGAGCAGCACCAGAGCTACTTGTGAGGAGTTGTGGTGTGAGCGACTTTGATCCCCAAACACCAGAGCCGAGCCAGCAGTGAACTTGATGCCTGGGCACGTCCGAGCAGGGACTGGACTGTCCCGGGCACAGCAGCAAGGGCTTGAGGAGGTTTTGTCCTCCAGGACCCTGACAACAGCTGAATCGGGCAGTGAGTGGGCTGGGGATGCTGTGGGGCTGAGGTCTGGAGCAGGGGTGCCCAGAAGCCCCCTGGAGCCCCCCACTGCAGCTGCAGTTGCTGATGGGGCAGCCACAGGCTGTTCTCCCGGCAGCGGTGCAGGTGCTGCGGCAGGAGCAGGCAGGGGTGGTCGGTGTTGGCATCTGCCGGTCACCTGTGTATGCCTGTGCTGAACGCAGGGGGTGGATGGTGCAATTCCCACTTTTCTCTCTAACTACGTTACTGGATTCTCACTGTTTCCCTCAGGATAGAGCTACCTCTGCAACGGCCAAACCGTGAAAGCCAAGAAATTCCCCACAGCACTTTGCCTCTCCTGTCCCTGCTCTGATGGGGACACGTCCCCTTCGAGGATGGAGCAGAGCTGGGGACATTACTCTATTGCTGCTGCAGAGATCGTCATCCGTGTGTCAGTGACGCTCAGGAGGAGTCCTGCAGACATGTCCTGAGGAAAGAGAGGGCAGGATCAGAGTCAGCAAGCGGTCCCGCATCAGCTCTGAACAGTGGGATGCGATGAACCCGCCCCTGTGCTGCCACCTGTGACACATCCCTCATTCCTGTGCTACCCAACAGAGGGAAATGCTGCCAGGGGCTTTGAGTGCTGCAGCAGGTAAAGGCCAAACCATCCCCTGCAATGGCTGAAACCACTGGGGCTCAGAGCAAAATCTTTGCTTTCCTGTTTCCATGCAGCTCGGGCATGCTGGACACTGTGCTCGCAGGACACTGTGCTCACAGGACACTGTGCTCGCAGGACACCAGGCTCGTAGGGCTTGCTCACCACGTGCACGCTCACGAAGCTCTGCAGCGCCGGTGATCCCGCCCCGACGTGCACAGTGAGGAAGAGCTTCAGGGCTGCATTGCCTTCCTCCAGCACCATCCGCGGCGAGCTCCTGAACACGGCTTGCAGCGTCACCGGTACGTCCTCCTGGAACAGGGAGCCCATCTGCCGAGGGAGGGGGGTTGTTTTGGGGCATGGCAGGTGCTGGGGGGCGTTGCCTGAGCCAGGGCTGTGTCCCTCAGAGCAACAGCATCAGTGCCAAACCTGCGTGATCTTCTGTGCCATGGCAGCGGTGGTCAGCGGGCTCTGAAAGACAAAGCGCAACTGGTGATGTGGCTGCTGGCTGCTCGGGCTGTGCTGGGGCTGGTGAGAGCTGTGCTGCTCATGGGGACACGCAGGGACCTTCCTGCACACCAGCATGGGCTGGGAACGGTGATTTGGTTACTCTTCATGGCAAGTTCTCCATGCACCATTGCACCAGCAGCATTTTTGGGAGCCTGGGGATGAGGGGCTGTGATTCCCACAGATGCTCAGAGACACTCGCACTTTGCAGGGTGCACAGCTCCTTCAAGCCATTTGTGGGGCAGGGCTGTCCCTCCAAATGCAGATTTCCTACCCCTTCCTCACTTGCTGTACTCACCGGGATGGTCATGTTGAAGGCTCCGGCCATCTCCAGGGCGAAGAAGAGGCTGGTGTAGAAGTGCTCTGAGAGCGCCAGGATGAGGTGGGAAGTGCTGGAGCTCGCGGGCTCGGGCATGCTGAAGGGCACGGGGCTGACTGGCAGTGGGATCGCCATCCCCGCCACCTGGAAAGTTGTCTGCAGGAACACGGGCAAAGAGAACAGGAGTTTGGGTGTCTTGAGCACATAGTGCTGGGAGACAGGGACTGTCCTGAAGGCTGGAGCTGGACTGGGAGTGCTGGAACACAGGGACTCACCTGCAAGGAAATGGTGACTCCCTGCTCGGAGAACACGGGCGCAGCCAGGGGCAGGTACTGGACCTGGCAGTTCGGTGTGACGGGGAACTGGGCTGTGGGGTGAGCAGAGGGATGCTCAGGGGGGGCGGGAGCAGCAGCGACAGGTTGAGCTGGGAAGTGTCTGGGTTTCCCGAGTAAAGGGATGGGGATGGAGCCGGGCAGGGGGAGCGGGTCCCAGGGAGATGACACTGGCAGAGGGAGCCCGTCCAGCCCCATGACCTGCTCCAAAATGAGCTCCGGAGCCCTTTGCCTGTGAGGACACCGAAAACTAGACACTCACCTGTCAGAGATATCAGCTGCTCATTTGGGAAAAGCAGCAATCTGGAGACTTCTGGGCAAATCTGTGGAATGAAGAACAGAAAGAGAGGCAGTAGATGAACACAAGGGTCTGCTGGTGTCAGGAGTCCCCAAACACCTCTGGTGCAGGTGTCCCCATCATCTGGCCATATGGCAGCAGGAGATGGAGCCCGTCAATGTTTGGTGACCACAGGGCAAAGCACCAGGGTGGCTTAAAGTGCTCAGGTTCTTACAGAACTGCACAACCTGGTCTTCTGCTGTCTCATGCCTTTGTCTTACCTTGTTGACATTAATCTCCTTGTCCACATCTGAGCTAGAGGACTTGCTGGATGAAAACAACAGAAGGGAAGATGTTAGGCAAGAGCCAGCTCAGCCAAGCATAGGTCAGTGTCTTTTATCTGACTCAAAAAGCAGCCAGAGATAGTATTGCCATTATTTTCTATCATCTATTAGGCTATGATTACAATTCAGAATCCTAAAACACTAAGGAATTCCATTAAAAATGTTCCTACTGCGCTACTTTAAAAGACTCAGTCCCTTATGAGAGAATGAATCTCAAAATGGGGGAAACCAGCCCTGCAAGGAGAACAAAGTTCCTCCCATGCAGATGAAGTTTTGTGGTAACCTTTGTAAGCGTTTAGGGCAGTGAGCAGAGCTCAGTCACATCACCCTCCTGCCTACAAGTGCTTGTGCCTCAGTTTCTTGTTTTCCCCCTTTACCCAGGTCCCAGAGGAAGGAAAACTGCAGAGTCGACCTTTCCATGTCCTCGGTGCTCTGCAGCTCCTCCAAGGTGGGTTTGCAGGCAGAGGTCACCAGCTCCAGGTTCCCCTCGGGGGTCATTTCCAGGTGCAGGTCGGCCAGGATGGACAGACGCACGGCCTTGTTGCTGGAGCTGTGCCGGGACAGGAGGAGGCTGGGGTGGGGGGAGCCCCCGTCCTGTTCACCCCGATCCCCTGGGACCCAGGGCTGCCACCATCCCACGTCCCCGGCACTCACGGCGCGGGGGTGACATCCAGGTCCACATCAACGCTGAGCCGCAGGCCGGCATCGGGGACGAGCGACAGGGACAGCTCGGTGACCTTGACGGAGTTAATTTGTTTCCTGTGGGAGCAGAAATGAAGGTATTGGGAGGGATGTGCAGCCCCTGGCTGCTCTCACAGGGGGCAAAGCCTGAAAGCCCATGAGATCCGCACAGTTCAGGGACAAATCAGTGCCCAAGGGTGGCACTGGGGCTGAGACCCCAACTGAGGAGCCAGGAGCTTGTTCCTAAACTGCCCTGGCAAACAGCTGTGTTGGTCTCCAGGAGGAATTTTGCCTTTGTTGGCAAAATAACTTTGTGGTGATATTCAAAGCAGTGGCAAAGCCTGGGCAAAGCCAAGCTGCGGACTCACCTGCTGGGCTCTGGGGAGCTGGGAAGCAGGTCCGGGGCTGCGGGGGCCATGAGGTCCTGCCTGAGGACGTTCTCCGCGTGCGGCTTCGAGACTTGAGCAACTGCGAAACAGGGCAAGTGCTTTATGAGACCCTCTGGAGCTGGTGGCCCGATGCACAGAGCAGGACAGGCTGAAATCTGTCCAGGTGACATGTGTCCATCTCTCACTAACCCCACTTCTATCCCTCGCTAATCCCCCTGTAGAAAGGGGATGGTGAACAGCAGAAGGTTCTGGTGACAGTGTTTGGTATTTTGGATGCTGCTGCCTCCCCTCCCTGCTGACGATGTGGGAGATGCAGGATCTGGACTCACGGTAGCTCAGTCCTGATGGGGTGAGGATGCCTCCGCAATCGGGGGACCTGGTGGCATAAGCAGGGACCAGGAGGCTCAGGAGAATGCTCAGGTTGCGGAGCATTGCCGTGCCGGCGCCTGGAGAAGGAAAACACCCACGACAGATGGTGAGAGTGGCCCTGTCCCAGCCACCGCGGCATGGGGACACGCTGGGGACACAGCTCTGCTCCCCGGGTGGGTTCATGAGACTGAAATTTGTGAAATCCTCCCGCAAGTCTGTAAGCTGGAGCAGTGCCTGCAGCCACGTGGCACCTGCCAAAGAGCACATATTGGCCTAAAACTGGTGTAAAACTAGCAAATAAATGGGAGCTAAAATTAGTTGAGGGATGAATGTAAGTTATGGAAGAGGCTAAGATCAAGTAAAAAGATGAAAGTGTTACCTGCCTCTCTGAAAATAGTTTGGGAATTGTTTATAATGTTTGTAACACTCTTACAATATTAAGAAAACAAGTAATTCAGGCTGTTTAACCTACATAAAATATTCATACTTAAATCAGTCTTTGCAGAAAGCAGACCTCTGATGAGAACTGAGCCTTGCAGAGGCACCCCAAAGTAAGTACAAGCAATGCCTATACCAAGATGTTCAGTTTGCAAATGCATCTTTACCTTTCGCGGCCAACCTTCTCATTCTTCCAACTCAGTCTGTGTCTCGCTGTGGCCACACCAAGGATTTGTCCTGGCTTTATATATCTTCACAGCTAAAGCTGGTGGAGCAGAAATTGGCAAAGAGGGCTGGAAACCTAGACATCGGGTGGACGCTTTGTTTTATACATGATTTTTATTGTTTCCCCGCATACTTGCTTACATTGGCTGTTGACTGAGCGCGGTGAAATATTGAGCAGTGGGTGCTGGGGCAGCTCGCCTTCCTCATGGTGCTCCCGAGGAGCACAAAGAAAGGGCTCTGGGGGAGGGTGCCAGCAAATCAAACATAGTTGGAAAGTGAACGTGGGTTTCTGTGCTGTGCAGCCGTACTTTCCTCCCATTGCCACCGGGACATCTCCAGAACTTGCTGTGCTTTGTGTCCAGGAGGAGTGAGACCCACACGTGCTGTGCTGAGATCTTGGCAGTAGAGTAAGGATGTTCCCCCTTTCTGTCAGGCCTGGGTAAGTCTGCTGAAGGCAGCAGGAATGTTTCTGTGGGGTTCAGGGAGTTTTAGACCAGACAGAAGATCAGGCTTTTTTAAGGTATACCTCCTCTGACCTCCAGAATGGCCCATGCACCTTTCCTTTCTTCCTTTAACCCATCCCAAATCAAAAGCCACTGGCAATGTTTACTACAACTGGTAGAAAAAATGGTGGATGATGTCCACCCTCTCTGATAATGTCTCTACAAGCTGTGAAAATGTTCATGGAAGGGAGTTCCAATCCCTCTCCTCCCTGTGCTTGGGGTCCATGGTGTTCTTCTGGCTTCCTTGGCCTGGAGGACAGGACATGGACCACCTGGAAATACCACGTTGGCCCATCCTCCGTGGTCTCACCCAGCTCTCCTCTGACTTACCCCCCCTCCCCTATAGTTGTGATCTCAGCTCTGAGCCATGACCGCTCTTCCCAAGAGGGCGGAGTTGCCCGTTTTGGTCTGAATCCCTTGGCAATGGGTGCTCAGCACTTGTTGGAACACCTGCTGCTGAGTGGGAGCCATTGTCCTTGTGCGCTGAGAAGTGAGTCCCTGGCGCTGGCTCCAGGTGCATCTTGACATGTTCAGAGCCTTGGCTCTCCCCAGCGCCGGGCTGCTGAGAAATGCTCTGAAAAGCAGAGTTCAGCCACGTTGTGCGTTTCCGTGGAAGCATCCGAATAGCCCTGTCAAGAGAAAATATGAAGATATACGTCTAGAAAATATGAAGATATACATCTAACAGCCTGCCGAGGAAGAGCAGGATTTACACTTCTGCGCTGATGAATGCAGCCCGTTTAGAGGCAAGAAATGTGTTCAGGAAAGTAAATCCACTGAGAAGGTTGTAACCTGCAGACATGTCCCCCGGGGCTGCGGAAGGCGTTTCATGGCATCTGACATCAGTGGGGACACAGACACAACCTAGAAAAGTCCCTGAGAAATAATCCTTTGCGGTGTTTTAGAGCAAAGTGGTTGGAAATTGGCCTCTGCTCGACCTTGTTCCAGTGCAGGTAATACCGGCAGCTCTGGAGATTTATCTGTGGAGTGTTGGTGTAATTTACGGTGGTGCAGGGTCTGGGAATGAGCTGCAGGGACGAGATGGCACTGCGGTGCTTAGAGGTGGATTTTCTCCTCCTGAAGAGCTGTTCTGATCCTGATGATCCCTGTGGAGCCTAATTAGGTGTCAACTTATAGCATAATGACTGATCAAGTTACTAGCAGAAAAGCGTCTTTCTGGCACGGTGTGTTCCTTATCAGGCGTTATCTGTAAACCTTACGCTCCTGTCAGATAAGATGTAAATCTCCCTGTCTGGGCTTAGCAGAGAGAGTGCATCGCTGGGAGGGGAGAGATGGCGGATTAAACCTCATGACATGTTTTATACAGAAATGAAGAGAAGAAATAAATTACTTGGTGCTGCAGGATCCCTCTGGGGTGAGCTTCTCAGACGGTTCTTCTCAGCCTCACTCCAACCCTGCTGAAGTCAGTCAGAATGTTACTGAGATTATCACAATTTCCACTGGGTTTTACACCAGCTGATCTCGTGTCCCTCCCTGGCATTTGCAGAAGCTCCATGAACTTTGGGGGGTGAGAGCCACTTGTCCCAAGAGTCACCATTACACGGGTGTCTCCAACAGCAGAATTTACCATTGCAAGTCTTAGGTTTCTCCTTGCCCCTACTTCTGTCTGTACCACGTAATTAAACAGAGCAGTTTTTTCCCTTTTGGACTTGACAAGTCTCCATTGGCTCCTCCTGGATGTTGAGCAAGAGCTCTGGCTTCAGCCGGCCAGGAGCACATGCCTGGTGTTGCGGCTCGAGGGCTCACCTGGGCTTCCAAATTTATCAGTGAAATTATTTGTATTGGCAGATGTAAGCAGCCCTCGCTGATTAGGTTACACCACAGTAATTACCCAGCCCTTTTATTCTTCCATTTTTTCCTCTCTCCCCATCAGGGTTTATATATGGGCTGTTTCTTGTGCTCTCCAGGAGATCGGTGTGAAGCCTTGACAACCTCTGGGGACTTTCTGTGGGGAAAAACTGTGTGAGGTGACAGCAGAGCTGGTCCCCCTAGGAGCCCCCATCATGGGGGGCGGCAGCAGCTCATGGCGCCTCCCCCGGTGCAACAGGAGGTGGAGGCCAGGACGGAGGAGCCGTCTCCACAGCCCGTGGAGAGGGTCATCTCACCTCGTGCCACGGCCACCAGCCACAACCTCTCCTGCTGCTCCTGGGACCATGCGCTCACCAGGCAGCTCCAGCCCTTTCTCTGCATCAGGTTTTCAGCATCACGAGCAGTTCTGGTGCTTGTGGAAGAGGGAGGCTCAGCATCCTGCTTGGGTACCAACTGCAGGGAGGGTGGTGCAGGACACAGGCACGTCCTGATGGGCTGTTCACAGATGTCTGAATTTTGGGAAGTGATTCTTGTATTCAGGCTGTGTTTTGGCTGAGGTAACTCTGCTGGATTTGCACTGAGCCCTGCTCGCTTTCCTCTAGTGTGAGCACAGCATTCAGCCACTGATGTGTGGTTTGGGGACTGTCTCCCGCTCATTGTGTCTCTGTCCGTTGAAGCCCGTACACTCCTGTGAGCCGCTGTCAGCTCCAGAGCTCTGTGAGCAGCCGTGCCGGATCAGAGGATGTCCAGGATTTGGTGCATTTTATTCCTTGGTGGCTGGCTGGCATGGCTGGGAGGAGCTGAGGGGCCAGGAGCTGTCCTGAGGATCGATCTTGGAACGATTTACTCAGGTGAGTGCTCAGCCATGTTCACACCTGTGTGTGGACACGTGTCTGTCTGTCTGTGTGGAGAAGCAGGCAGAGTGGTGCGCAGTCTGCATCCCCTGCTCACCCCCTGTGTGTCCCACGCGGGATGCTGCATGTGGGACCCCGCGGCTGTGACACCGAAGTGGGTACAGGGGTTGTCTCGCTGGTGTGCAGTACATTACGGTGGGAACCTGAAAATATGCTCGTGTCTCATGTCTGAAATCACAATGTGTGCGCAGCAAGCACCCACCAAGCTCCAACCATTGCCCAGGGACAGCAGAGATTGCTGATAATCTGAATTTACGGCATGTGGAGGGTCCTGATGGTGCCTCTGTGTGTTGAATGGGAACATGTTAATAACGATGTTTCATAGGGCACGGTAGCGGGTACTGAGTCCACTCACCCTCTGGCACAGGCTCCTCCCTGGGCACTTTGTGCTGAATTCCTTGTCTCGTGGAAATCTTCCAGCGGTTCCATTGCTCTGAATGAGAGTGATGTTCTGCAGAAAATGGCAGAGGAAGCAGGAAAAAAAAAAACAAACGCCAAACCCATCAAAGGCATCTTGGGGTGAGTGATGATCAGCAGCGTTTCACCGCGAGCCCCAACCTGGAAATGAGAAAATAAAAGCAGAAGGTTGGGAAGTGTCAGCCCGGAGGCAGAAACGAATCACTCCCTGCTAACAAGTGCAATATTAAAGCCAGTGATTTTCTGCATGGTTGTGTCTACAAATACATGGAGAAACTATAACTTAAAGGCAACAAAGCGCATCGGCTCCCGCTTCAGCGCCGCTGGGGATGCTGCAGCGGCTCTGCGGCGCGGGGGTTGTGCTCTCGGAGCTGGGGTGCCCGGGTTCTGTCCAGAACACCCCGAGGGAACCCCAGGATTTTGGGGGGGATCAGTGCGGGCCTTCCGTCCCACAGATTCCTGCGGGTGAAAGAACAGAGAGGTTTTGAATGCTGAAATGCTTTTTTTTCCCAAAATTAAACCGCGCAGTCTTTTTGTTAGGAAGGAACATGTTTCTAAATTTAAAAGTCATTTTAGATGGAAAGTTTAAACAAGAAGTGAAAGAACAAAGGGGTGATGGCAACATCGGTGACAGGTGACTTGGCTGCCAGCAGCCCGACCTGGCAGCTCTGCTGGCTCCTCTTCCCAGCTCTTCTCTCCCGTTATTTTTCTGCAGGCTGAAGGTGAATGGTCTCTGTCTCCCGGTGGTATCGCTGGTGCTGGGCTTGGGGCTCTCTTGGTGCAAACGACCATGGCTGGGAAGAGATGAGGGGGCAGAGCTGCTGGCGGGGCCGGGGACCTGCTGTCCTGGGGTCTGTCCCACCGTGACCCAGCTTTGTCTGAGCAGCATCACGGGAGAAGACGTGGAAACAGCTCTGGCCGTGAGGCTGACGGTGAAGGCTGCGTCAGGACCCGTGGGCATCCCCAGCTTCAGCTCCAGGACCTGCCACATCACCCTCCCGAGCACTAAAACCAACCTCCCCAGCAGGTGAGTGACCCTGATGGACGGTTTGCCGATATCAATAATACCTAAGAGGTGGGTAACAGCAGCGTTAAATCTCACGGTCTCCAGGGGTGGGTTTCTACAGAACACAAATATTTTTCACTGTTCATTTTTGCCACTGAGGGAACCCTGATGTTTTATGGACCAGCTCAGGCCAGCACTATCTGTGTAATTCCAGGCAATGTTTGTCTCTGGCATAAGTCTTCATTTAAGTGCTGTGCTCTCAGGATATCAGAGATATCAGAGCTTCTTTTAGGCATGGAAACCTTTATTTAAAGCCAGAAGGTGGCATTCTTGAGAAAAGGTTTGTAGAGAGAGAAAACATCTTTTATTATAGACATCTGGCACATTTTGGCTTAATCCATACCAGGTAGGTTTCTTTAGCACTTGACTTTCTCGCATTTTGGTCTTTAGTCGATAATGATTGCTATGAACGTGATGGCTGTCCCTGCCATGATGTCCCTGCCGCGGTGTCCCTGCCATGTTTGTCTGCCCAGCGTGCTGCCCAAGGTCATAAGCACATTTCTGAACAGCACCCTCTAGAAGGTGCTGCCAGGTCTGGTAAGTCCCGCTGTCCTCCCACCCTCCTTTCCCAGAGACCATCTCCTCCTCCTCCTCCTTGTCCCCCCTGCACTGCTGCAGGTTTCCCAGTTTCGCCCCACAGAGGAGCTGGCAGGCTGCTGACCAGAGCGTTTGGAGCAGTTACTTGTTTTCTGCCATCAGCACCTGAGCGCAGGCACCATCACTGCCCAAAGCCTGGTCCAGATGGTGGTGGGTGCCGCGGTGCTCGGACAGGGCTGGTCTCCATGCTGAGCACGCTTTTTCCTACTGCTGAGTATAGACCAACTTAACTGAGTCCCACTGACTTTGGTGAACACCACTGATGCTCAGCACCCACCAGGACAATCGCCAGAGCAATGAGCTGGGAAGGAAGGTGAATGTCACCCCTTCGCTTTGACTTTCCACAGGTTTTCAGGGTGCTGCCTCCATCACAGCCAGTGGCGACTGAAACGCGAGAAGCGAAAGCACTGGCGGAGGCCATGACTGCAGACAGAAGCTCTGTGCAGCTCTTCAGCACTGCCGAGTTTTGGGTTTCCCCTTCAGACTCTGCTCCCGAATCCTGCTTCATCCTGGATGTTGTGAGTTGAAGCCTTTTGCTGTTGGCGAGGGCTCAATGTGGTCACCCTGCCCAGGACAGACTCCCCTTCCCTGTCCCCCAGCGAGACAGTGACCTGGAGGCAGTTTGCTTTGCCAAAGCAAAGCTGCGGCTTTCCCTCGCTCTGCAAAGGTGACGTGGCTGCGGGTCCCCAGTGCCACCACCGGCACAGTGCCAGTCCCTGTCTGCTGGGGAGGCACACGCTGCACCTCAGCCCTGCGTTTTCAGAAGGAACCTTTGCTGTCTCTGCATGACTTCTTTACCGTTTATACTAGCAGCTGTTTAAAAACAGGTGAGGGTCAACGTGACATAATACAGCTGACCTAGAACGACTTGGGGTTTTTTTTTCTCTCTAAGTTTGAAGAGCTGAAATTGTCCTGGGTTAGGGTAGAGAAAATGCCCCTGGTGGGAAGCAGCTCCTTTGTGGGGGGCCGGGGGCTTTGCTGGGGCCAAGGTCCGGGTGAAAAGTTTGCGGGTTCCTCGGGCATTTCTTCCTCTTTCCTCGTCTTTTCAATTATGTGACTCCACGAGCTGAAATGCAAAGACCCCACCGCCCCATGATGAGGGTCTGGCCAGCAGAACCAGCTGGGCATGGCTGGGCAGGGGTTGTGTTTCTTGAAAGGATGGGTCCCCGAATAAATCACATTTGCAAAGCGATAGCGGGTGCACCAGTGCGCGGGGGCAGCACCCACATCCACAGGAGGGGGTGCGAGAAGGGCCCCCAGGTGCATGTACTGCGAGAGGAGGGGAGCATAACGAGGATTAGGCTGCTCGAAATGGGTTAGAGATGGGCATTTAGGTATCGCCATGTGTTTATTCACATTTCAGAAGTGCCTGGCATCATAGTTTATTGGATGCATTGCAGATACTGATCCCAAGCCTATAGTTCACTGATTGCTACATAATTACCTGTCATTAGTAACTCAATAAACAGCTTCGATCCTTATTTCATCGAGCCGACACGATTTGAATGTTTTTTCCTGGTGGCAGGTAGCTGGTGCAGCATTAAGGATATCTTTGAAAAGATCATTGTGTTTTTAAGAAATTATCCCCAAGAAAATCTGGCTGTGAGACCGGCTTTGCAAACCCCATTTGTTCTCTGGTGTGTGCTGCCGGGCCCAGCAGGCGGCTGTTCCACAGCATGGGGAAGGAATCATCCTCGTCAGGAGTCCTGGGCAATGGGGGAAGCTGCCCCTTCCCCGTGAGGACAGGGCTTTGTGGTGCCTTCTCTTTTCGTTTTGCTGCAAACAATGTCAGTGCCAAGCAGTAATAAATAATCAAACAGCTTGAATCTGAATTCCCTCAAGAGGAACAAAAATGAATCAAAATATCTGTACGCAGCCCTCCTAGGAGAAATCAGGGCTGGAAATCTCAGGGGGCACCAAGCTGATTTTTCAGGGAACATTTAACCAGCTGCCAGGCTGCACCATCATGTCACGGGTGGCTGGTGCCCTGGGGACGTGCAGCCTCTGGACAAGGCCCCCCAGCCCTGACCCCAGCAGCAGGAGTGTCCCAGTCTCTCGCAGTTAGTGGTCCCAGAGGAGTGGTGGAACACCCCAAGGCTGTCCTGGCTCAGGGGTCCCCACGGAGCTGGTTTCCTCGGGCAGAAGGTCCGTGTCTGGACGATGCCGTCTTCAGCCAAGTGGAGCAGAACCCTCTCGATTCCAGCTCAGATGTTTCCCTTCGCGTGCCCGGCCAGAGCATCATGCAAACACCAAGATCTCAGATGCTTTGTGGGGTTTGTCCCTCTCGCTGCCGTCCCTTTTGTCTCCATTTCCAGGAGATCTGAGCATCAAAGCAGCGTCAGTTCGCATCAGTCCCTTTCTTCTCCCTTAGATCAAACCCATCCTGGTTTACTCTGTGTTTCCATCCTCACATAGTGATTTGGCTTTGTGTTCTTGGGGCTTTGAAAGTCACTTTAGCGAGACCTGGATGTCACAATGTCATTCACTTTATGGGAATCTGCTTCGGCTTATCCAAAATATTTAGTTATAGAGACCTCTGCATTCAGCAATGGCTGGTGAGAGGCCAAGTGACCGTCACACCTACAAGGTCACTGCTTGAGAGCTATTCCTGCGGTGCCCAGTGCCCCTCTGCTGTGTGCTCACCATTATCAGCTCTCTCTTCATGGTAATTCGGGTTTCATATAGTGATTGCCCAAAGTATAAAGCGTTTCAGGAGGGACAATAACATAATACCATCTTGTTAATGCTCTCTTCCGCTTTATCAAATGTCATAATCTAGCCATGACAGAAAGGCTTTGTGCTGCTGAGGTGCCCGGCTGATCAGGTTGCAAGGAGAGTGACAACTCCTTAAGCACTTTGGCACCTTTGCCATCCCTTCCGTGGCCTTTAGCTGGGATATTTTTTAATCCGGAATTAATGTGTGACAAAATCTGGCTAATCTGCTGGAAATACTGATTTCCCAGTTTGCAGAAAGTATTAACTCTGCGCAAGCATTTTTCTGGACTCTTATTCTTCGTAGCCGGGGAGCAGCCCCTCCACCCCCGTTGTTACTGAGCCCATCACGGAGGGGACAGTTCACCGCTGTCCCCTTGGCCAGCGCATTGTCCCCCCTGCCTCGGGCAGCCTTGGCTGTGCATACCGGGACATGATCTGCACACAGGGGCTGCGTTTGCATGTAGGATGTTTTTCCTGCCCCAAAAAGCTGCTGACCTGGTGCAGCTTGAGGCAGCGGCTCCGGGGATCTGTGCGGTGCTGATGATAGGGCCAGGACGGGGCAAGAGGCAGAAATCCAGCGTGGTTGTGGGGCACACACTTTTGGCTCAGCAGAAACTTCTGTTCCTTTTCTCCTGCCTGTAGCAGTAAATGAACTGGTAGTAAATGAACCAGGATGGACCAGGTGGGACACAATTTTTTAGCATGAAAATACCTGGTCAGATATCTAAGAGGGCAGGGCCTGGACAGAACTGTGGTGCCGAGGCAGAAGACCCCAGGCAGTTGCAGGACATTTGTTGCACAAGGTGGTGGGACATCTCTTGTTGTGTCAGCACTGGGACCAACAGAGTCCCTTCAGGACTTCCAGAGCCAACAAGCTCTGGCCTGGGAGCTCACTGGCTCCATGGTCAATGGCATCGCCCTCTCCAGGGTGTCTCCCTGTCACAGCACATCCCACCTCCAATTCTCCTGGAGTGCTCCGAGGAAGTGGTGATGGACCTGGAAATAATGCCATGCCAGTTAGACCAGTGCAGTGTTTCCGAATCTGATGGGGTTTCTCCCAAGAGTCTGACAGTTTGGGGTATCTATAAAGCCATGACACCCAACTGGTACACATTACCACGGTGTCACCATTCCTTCCCAACTCAGTAGCTCCTTTTCCTCAATTATCAAATGGATTATGAGCCGCTCAAGTCACAGGACAGGCACTGGTGGCTTTGGTAAATGTTGGGTAATGTCACAGTCTTTGGGCATGTTGGGATGGGAACCCTGGGCATGTCCTGCTGGCCTGGGCAGTGAATATGGGCTCTGTTACTATCTGCACGGCCTGTCTTTACACTGAGAAAGGTGCTGCCTGGTCCTTCATCCATCACCCGTAATGTGTGGCACATCTCCACTGCACGGGCTTACTGAGAGTGCTGCAGCACAGAGAACTGTACAAGTGCTGAACAGCAAGGGGTGACCAGTATTTTGACACACCTTTTAGTCAAAACCTCAATTTATTTGAAAAAAATAAAGTAGTATTTTATAAGGGCATGACTTTTCAGCCATGTCTGCATCTGCACAGGAGCACAAGTCCCCAGGCCAATGTCCCAGCCTGGCAGGTGTGCGGGCTGGCCCGGGGCTGCCCCGTCTGCCTTGGCGCCTCCGAGGCGTTGCTCAATGATTTACCCAGCTCCTGACACCTCCAGGGAAATATTTGTGGTGGAAGTCACCAGAAACCATCCGTTGTTTGTTTTGCTCCCCATCAATTACCCTGGATGTCCTCAATGACATTGGGTGCCTCTTTCCTGCTGTGAAGCTCTATAAATGGGGACACTTGGTGCAGGTCACCTGCAGAGGACGGGGACATGGGCTGGAGAGCGTCTCGCACCCAAGAGCTTGATCAGGTAAGAGCAAACTTATTCCTCCAAAAGCTCTGCTTCTGTGAGCCTCGATGCTACCCAAAGGAGAATCTTGACTTTCATTTGGGTGTATTTGCTTTTTAAAAAATTGTTATTCTTGCCTGCTACCTGCCTGAATTATGCTCTGACAAATCAAATGCGCAGCAGCTTTCACTGTGAGTTTCTCAAGAACAGCCATGCACGTTCATTGTATTCGCAGTCCTTGAAGAAGAAAGGGTATTTCATGGTTTTCATGAACAATTATAACTTAAATTATTTTTGGTAAAACTCGGTTGTCCCAGATAGATTTTTACCTAAGGTGAATTAGAACTCTCACACTACTTTTGATCCCTTTTTGATGTGCTTTTTCCATTTAAATAGATTTGGGGCAATGAAGTTCATTATGGTTGTTCGGAAAAAAAAAAAACCCAGCTACTTCAAATTGTAGGTCCTGCAGAAATATTTCAATGACACTGAAAGTTTAAAAATTATTTTCTCCTTCTTACAATTTTAGCAAAAGGTGCTTTCATGCAGAGTGAAGCCTCAGGTGTCTGGTGTTTGTGCAGAGATCCTGACATCCAAACGAGGAGACACTCTCCTTGTAGATACATTGCTGCATCTGTCTTGTGTAGATGCCACCATTTTTCTTTCCATGACTAGAGATGATCACGTGTCAGAAACGTCCCATTTTCCCACCATAGGTGATATAGGATCCTGTTTCTCTGAGAAGTTCTCACCCAGATCAGCTGCTCCCCACATCAGCTCCCATGCTGGGGGTTGAAGCAGAAATAACCCAATAGCTACTTGGCTGTAGTGACAGTCGGTCCTTGCAGCAGTGGTTGAAGGTCTGGTTCCTCCTGCAGGAAGGTTTTGCTGTGCCCACCAGTGTGGTGATGAGGCAAGAGAGGTCCCAGCAGCTCCAGCTTTGATTTTCTCATCACTGGCTGGAATTCCTCCTTTTTCTTTCCTCCATCCTCCTCTTTGCTCCCTGCACTGGCTGGTGCTCACTGTCCTTACATCGTGCTGAGGAGAATCACTTTCCACAGCTATCAGGACCAAAGATGTTGGCGTTCTGGGCTGGGTTCCTCCTCTGCAGCCTGCTGACCCCTGGAATCATGTCCGCGGTTGTTGAAGTGGATTTGGATGGTAAGTATAGAAGAGACAGGATTTATCTTTGGTTTTGAGACCAGTTCTACTCTTTCTGTCTCTTGACCATGCTCAGAAAATCAGAAGCTGGTCCAGATCCATTCAGCAGTAGTGGCAATGCTGATAATTTGCATTTCTAAAGCACTTTGGAGATGGCATTTCAGATACTTTACAGTGGCTGGTGCCACCTCTATTGTATAAAGAGAGAAACAGAGGGACAGTGGAGGGGAAGGAACAGCCAGGCTGGCACAGCACACCTGTGTGCTGAGTCCACATCGCTTACAGTATCCTTTTTTCAGATACTACACACTCACTAGCTAAACGTGACCTCCAGAAGCTTCCACGTAGCCTTCTTGGTGGCAATCTGCTTGGTGGTCTCCTTGGAAAAGATGGTGCTGTTGGCGGTCTCCTTGGAAAAGATGGTCCTGTTGGTGGTCTCCTTGGTGGAGATGGTCTTGTTGGTGGTCTCCTTGGTGGAAATGGTGTCCTTGGTGGTCTCCTTGGTGGAGATGGTGTTCTTGGTGGTCTCCTTGGTAAAGATGGTATCCTTGGTGGTGTCCTTGACAGAGATGGTATCCTTGGTGGTGTCCTTGGTGAAGATGGTGTCATTGATGGTCTCCTTGGAAAAGATGGTCTCGTTGATGGTCTCCTTGGCAAAGATGGTGTTGTTGACGGTCTCCTTGGAAAACATGGTCTTCTGCATAGTCTCCTTAGTGCTGTGATTGGCAAAAATGGTCTGCTTGGCAAAAATGGTCTCGTTGGCAATCTTCTTGGTGGAAATGATGGAGATGTCCGAGGGTGAGTGAGAGTGGGAGATGGGTGTCCCTGGGCTGCCCCCGATGTGTCTGGGCCATGCTGGAGAAAGACAACGGCTCTGGTCTGGACCCTGCTGTCTGAACCCCGCTTTTTCCCCGGGGCAGATTCACAAACAAGGGTTGGGCTGTTGGGAGTTTCTGTAGGTACATGCTGTGCAAGGGTGACTTGTAGGTGTCACAAGCTGCTCCTGGGTGGGAGGGATCCCTGCTCACCTGGGGCAGAAGGACCCCAGGATGGTGGCTTTGCTGTCAGCCCCAGCACTGGAGGCCGAGGGGATGGGGCATCTACGGTATGAATATGCCAATTTCTGCCTTTTCCTTGTTCCAACTACCCAGGCTGAGAATTGCGAACAACACCCTCCCCAAAATCAGCCTGCGCTCCGTGCCAGGCTTGGGGCAGCAGGTGGGCTACAGCACCCAGCTGCTGGTGGAGGTCACCAGGTACGGCGTGGCCATCGGGCACGGCTCGGGGGGGTCACCACCTCTTCGGCACACGGGTGTCCTGAGCCACCGTGTTTCCGCACCGCAGCGCATCAGGCAGGACGTTCTGTGTGCCAGTGGAAGCAGATGTGGCCATGCTGGTCCAGGACAATGGGGCAGCTCGCCAGAACAATCAGGACTGCGAGACTTCTGACATAACCATCCGTGTGAGGTACCGTCCTGGGACGTGACACCGCCGTGAGCCGGTGCTCATGGCCAGCAGGTGGTACCTGTGCGGGGGGGACACCTTGGTGCTGTTGGCCACTGAAGGTGGCACTTTTGTGGCTGATGCCTCGGAGGCTGAACTACCTGGCTGCCAACCTCGGAGATGAACTGCTGAACTTTCTCCTAAAATCTGGGCTCAAGAAAGAATATTTGTGTGTTGTGCTGGTAACCTAGTGCTGGGCCAGATTCAGAAGGCTTGTTTGTGGTAATACTTTGGCAATGAAGTACGACCCTGGACAGTGCAAGTGAGGCATTTTCTCTTGTGCAAAGTACTTTTATTTTCCAGCTCCTAATGTACATCGCTTTTTATTTTCTATTTTCCTGGTACCCAGACCCCAAGTGCCACTTCTGGATCAGCCTTTGAAGCGCTTCCTAAGTGATGCTGTGCGCCAGGTGGTGAGTCCGCAAAGCGATCTTTGTGCAAGCCATTGGCACAGCGCTGGGCAGCGGGCAGGGCAGGCAGCAGGCAAGGCTGACCCTGTGGACGTGGCTGTTTGCACAGCTGCGGCTCAGCCAGGGCAGCCAGCACGCCCACCCGCTGACGGGCACCGCTCCGCTCAGCACCATCGCCCATGCCCGGCTCCGTGCTGGTTTAGCAGACGCAGTGAGGAAGTCTCACCCAGCCGAGTCGGTTTTTGCGCTAATGCAAAGTGCAGCGGCCGGTGCTGCGGATCCCAGTGCTCTGATTGTCCCCTCCGTTCCCAGGTATGTGACATTGCCAGCGCCAGGCTCGGCACAGTGAGGTCCCTGTCCGGCTCCAGGACCTGTAAGTGCTGGCATCCCCCTCCTTGTTCTCTCCTCCTGTCTAACCGCTGCGCTTAGGATTGGGCGGCTTTTTTTTTTACGTTGGGTAAACACAAATATTTTAACAATTTCCTACAAACACAACACTCAGCTCAAGCAAACATTCCATTTCCCTTGTCCCAGAGCAGAAGCAGCAGTAGTTTTTTCTTGCAGAAAGCCACTTCAGGAACTGTTGCTTTCAGAAACAACATTTTTTGCCGCAAAATAGTGCTTTTCAGTGGTTTGCCGGCTGGGAAAGCTGAGCAGGAGCTGCTGCTCGTTCCGATACCTCATGGGACTGGGGGATTTGGGAGCATCACCCCCGACTGCAGTTCAAACCTTTCCTCCCGTGTCCCGCAGCCGCGGTCCCGCAGGAGGCTCTGGGAGATCTGCCACAGTTCTCCATCCTCGGTGCTGACACCATCCAGCTGGATCTCAATGTAAGTGCCCCCGCTTCCCCGGCCCAAAGACTCTGACTTAGAGAGTTTGGGTAATTCATTGGACATGGTGGCTCTTTGTCGAACGCTCCTCTTGCCCCAGCTGCCTTTGGGAAAGCGTTTGCTGGAAGGCGCTGGTGAGCGCGGTCCAGCCACGTCCGTGCCAAGGCCACCTCCGGGTCTCTGCCTTGTTTTTACTTGCTAATCGCTGAGGGCAGCATGAGCCAGACTGGCTTGACACTGCTTAATTAAGTATAATTACAGCACTCTCATAGCTGTTAATCAGAAAAGCTTAATTTCATACAGGAGTGATGGTTGCCATTCACAGGCAGGTTCCATTTAAAAGTGGTTTGTAAAAGTTTGGTGTGTAATAGGTAGGAACCATCATCAGGCTGAAAATGCTGGCAACATGTGTTACTGCTCAGGGACGTGACTGGGTTTTAAGGGAAAGCTGCAGCAGGTGCAGCTGCTGCTGGTGTAGAGCAGCCTGAAGATGCCATGTGTTCATCAAAGTGTCGATTAACCCCGTGTGAGCCTCTCCAGGGGCGGGCAGGGTGCTCGGTGCCACCGCAGCCCCTGACCCGCCGATGTCCCTGCAGCTCGGTGCTGGAGACACGGCAAGCGGTGTGGTGGCCCCGGCCGCGCTGCTGCTGTCCCGTGGCCGCCTGCCGCAGCTGCGCCTGTCCCCGCGCGTCCTCACCGCGCCGCTGGAGCAGCTCCAGGCTCAGGGAGCCCTCGACCTCAGCATCACCAGCAACATGGTGGGTCGCGACGCCCCTGGCGGGGCTACGTCAGGGTCCTGGTCACTCTTGGGTGACCCAAGGGTGCTCATCACCGTGTGTTTGTGGGTCTGGCAAAGCCCAGCGTGGGCTTTGCACAAACCCCAGTTCCTAACGCTGCCAGTGTCGTTCCCACAGGTGCCTGATGGCATCTCGCTGTCCTCGGCTGCCCTGCTGCCCATCATCCCCCAGGTCAGCCACCTCCTTCGTGTGCATTGATCCCCAACCCCACCGCCCCTCAACACACCAACACCTCCTTGTCCTGACCCCCCAGCTCGCCAGGATCCTGCCAGGCTCTGTGCCACTGCAGCTGCGCGTGCGGGTGGCCAGAGAGCCTGTGGTGGCCATCAGGGACGGAAAAGCCACCGCCACCCTCAAAGCCACCATCGACGTGGTCAGCCCAGCCCTGCGGTCCGCGACCCTCTTCTCCCTCGACGCGGTGAGTGGGCTTTTGGGGGATGAGGCCTCTGAAACAGGGTGAGCAGAGTCTGGCTGTTCTTGGGCTTAGCCATGTAGTACTTGTCTTTTTTAATTTACTACATCTTCAAAACAGTGATGCCTAGTCCTTTTAAAATGCTTGTAACCGAGCACAAGTGAAATGTTTAAGGAATAATACAAAATAAAGACATGAAGGGTGAACCCTAGGGAGAGAGATACCTGATGCCATCCATCAGAAGTGCAATTTCTCGGCACACACAGGTGTTTTTTCTCAGAATGGGTTATTTACAAGTACTCCAGATTTTCTTTTCAGTCTTAGGAGTTACACAGGGAAATAATTTCATTTCTTGTATTGTTCCAATTGCAGGACATTGTTCTGGACATGATCCCATCAGTTTCCAATGGCAAACTGCAAACCTCCCTGGCCCTCAACAGGTAAGGCAGGGCTCTGCGGTGGGTGCTGGGGGGGACACTCCTGGGGACCTGACAGGATAGCGATGGGGAGGGTGATGGGGACATGGCAGAGGTGTAAAGGGCTGTGGAGCTTTCCTGCCTCCTCCCAGCCTCACACCAAGAGATGTCTGAAGTGATGACAGAGTTGTAGAAAAGTTGCCCTATTTTTCAAATCCTTGTATCTTTGTGTGGCTGAGAAATTCCAGTCCAAGAAGGGTCTGAGCAGCATCTGGAAAGTGGTAGGAGGGCTGTACCCGATGCACCCTGACTTTGCCTTGTTTTTATCTTTTGTAGCATCAGCCCCACGCGGGTGCCCACAGGACTTGACCCTGTCCAGGTGAGTACGCGCTGCCTCGGACAAAAGCGCCTAAGCCAGCAATGTGATGGCCAGAGGCTCGCTGTAGAGACAGAGAAACAGATTTTCCATTCTTCTTCTGTCTTCCCATTTTTCCTTCTCTCAGCAGAGGCCAATTGCCGTCTGCCCTGTTGGTCCCCTGTGTCCCACAGCAGTGACACTTGGATGTCTATGTTCACTTGTTGTCAGTGCACAGGGGCTGCTGGGAAGGGGGAACGAATAACCAAGAAGAAATTACCCAAAGAGCATGTCCCTGTGTGTCCCCACCCTCCGTCCTGGAGAAGTGTCACTGCAGGAGGGTTCCAGCCTTTGTGTTTCACAGCTCCGAGCAGTGACAGAAGGGAATTGAGCCTGACATGGCTGTTTGCATCCCAGTAGCCGTCGCTCTCTGCTTCAGACACTGACACACATTTTCTTCCCCTCAGGTCTCCTCACTTGCAGGGTGGATCAAGGAAGTCCTTGCAGCTGCATACATACCGGCCATCCAGGGTACAGCTGGGTCTGGACCCCTTCCTCCCACACCCAGCTGGGTTTGGGGTCTCCCCCCCTCATTGCCTGCATTCGGCATTCCCCCATGATGAGAAGCTTTCGGTTTTGCAGGTGCCTCGCAAGTGCCGATCCCTCTGCCCGACGTTCTCAACACCAACCTGAGTGATGTCCCGGTTGACATTACCGAGGTGAGGATGGCATCTCCCATGGGTGCTTTCCAGGAGTCTCCTTCGCCTGTCTGGGCCCCCAGGAAACCTCACCTGGGATATGGGGGAAAACTGGCAAAGGTCCGAATGAGAAAACTGAATATTTTTTGTGCTGCTTCCCCCAGGCAGATGATTCTCTCGACCAAGCTGCTCTACAGGGCTCCTGCTCGGGGGACCCCTCGGCCCTGCTTGCTGGCTGAGGTGTCACCAGCCCCACAGCCCCACTCTCCCCACCAGCCCCATCTTCAGTTTCTCTCGTGCAACGTCCTGTGCTGTCACTGTGTCCTCAGGGGGACAAGAGACCGGCTGGTCAGCTGCTCCTGGCATTGGGGCAGGGAAAGCTCCCCGCCTGGGGGTGCGCAGGGGTCTGTGGCCACTTTCAACACCTGTAGTCAGGAAGCAGAGCTCTTCTTTAGGCGTAAAGGTTCTTCTTGTATTGCTTTTTCAATAAAATCTTTCTCTGCCTCAGTATTTCTCCCTGTGAATATTTATTTGATGGGGGTTTCTGGCTCCACCGTGCCCCTGTGCCATATGGCAGCTGTACCTATAGCAAACCAGCTGGTACCTCACAGAAAGTGTTTCTGGAGCTCAGAGGCTGTGGCACAAGGTGAGAAATAGCAGATCCCCGGGAGCTGGGGTAGGGGCCCGGGCTGGAGCAGTGCAGGGGTTGTTGGTGCCGGGCTGAGGGGGCACCGGGGCTGTTCGTGCTGCCGGGGCCGCTCGCCATACGGAGGGCGCGGGTTCGGCAAAGCCCTTGCTGACATTATCCGCTCATTTGGAGCCTGTTGGGGCAGCAGCTCTTGCCGGGGGCTCTTTTGCAGCAGGTCCCACCCGGAGCCCGGTGGTGTCTGTTGTGCAAGGCACCGATAAACCGAGTTTACACCTCCCCTTTAAGAGCCCATTATCCCCTCATTGTGCAAGATGCACGGGTTGTTTTCAGCTGTGGCCTTAGCAGCAGGTTTTATTTCACAAGGGCATTAAGTGTTGAGGACAGCAGGACAAAGGAGCCCCTTTGTCTGGAGCTGGCGTGGGTCTGGTGTCCCAGCGCACAGGGGCTTTTCTGTGGAAACACCGGGAAAGCGGCTGGTGGCGGCGGGGATGGGCGGGATAAGCCTCGGGAGCTGCTGCTCAGGGCGAGCACCAAAGGAGATAAAAACCTCCCGGTGCTTTTCTGAAGCCTCCCCAAGCGCTCAATGGAAACTCGAACAATTACCCCGGTAGGGCAGGTTGTGTGTGACGGCTGAGTTCAAGGGTTAACAGGAGTTCGGCTGGAAAAGGCTCGTTTTCCAGCATGGCTCTCAGGCTCATTGCAGCTCCACGTGCTGCAGCTCCAGCCTCGGGCTCCTCCTTTGTATCAACTCTTGGGTGCTGATAACCCTGATAAATGGGATCCAATAACCTGTTGCTCAATGCTTTTCCCTGTTTTACAAATCTTTATTTATTTTGGAATATATTAAAACCACAAATGCTGCTTTCTACACCCAATCCACTAGCCCAGCTTTTACAATTTAGGCATCTTTCCGCTTTTTCCACATCAGCTTTGCTATATAAGGACCTGCTGTTCTGCACGTGGAAGCAGAGGTGCCTGTGGAGAGCTGCAGGTCTCCCCTGGACCCAGAGCCGAGCGCTGGAGACCAGAGCCAGGCTTTGAAATTCAGGACAAGATCAGGTAAATATGCTTAGAATAGTGGTGTGGGGTGTTGTGAGCTTGAGGGCACAGAGTCACTATTTCACATACAGGACTTAAAATACACTCTGGTGAGCAAGAAAAAACATGGGGAAAATACCAATAATGGTAGAAATGCTGGAATTCTGAAAAAATCATAAAAGGTTGCTATAGTGAAATGAAAATCCTTCCCTGAAGAAAAAAACATTAATTTGATACATTAATACATTAATACATTAATACATTGATACATTGATACATTAATTTGATATGGCTTTCATGTGTTGCAATGTCCTCTTAAGGTAGCTGTTATTATTTTTATTATTATAAGGGTAAAACACACCGTTTTAAAAAAGAAGGGCTTTATTCCAAACATGAGGTGCCTGTATAATTGCAGCATTAATTTGCATACCCGTTTACAGGGTGGTTATTAGCAAGGGGAGCTCAGTGCAGTCTATAGGTTATGAGTAACAATTTCATACTGTAAACTTACAGTTATGTCACCATGACCAGGGATAGAAGGAGCAGGTTGTCTGGGCTGCCCGTAAATAGGAATAAGCAAACAGGTGCTGGGGTTGTGCAGAACCTGGCCTGGAAGGGTCCCTGCAGATGTGGACACCTCCTTCTCCTCCTCTGTGTGTGTCCTCAGCTGTTGGATGAATGTGACTCTAACTCAGGAACAGTTTTGGTTCTCCTAAAGCTCATATAAATTTTCTATTTGCTAAAAAATTTTCACCCAGCTCAAAATACGTGACTCCCCTTTGTTTCCAGGTGCTGCCGAGCAGAAGCCACTATGTCACCGGCCCTGGGCATCGCCCTCCTGTGTGTCCTGCTGACCCCGGCACTGAGCCAGCACACAAACGCCGTCCTCAGGCTCAGCAAAGGTGTTTTAAGCGATGGTGAGTCCCTCTGTCCCCTTCAGCAGGACCCTGGGGACAGGAACCACCAGGGCCCCTTGGGGGTTGACACCACGGTACGGGACAGCCCGATCCACCGGGGAAGGGAGGGGAATTGCACATGGAGGTGAAGAGCATGAGGCTGCATGTGAACCTCCCCCAAACTGGAGTCATTTCTTTATGTAATTAACATTCCAACTGGCCAGGCTTCTAAAAGGAGGGAGACATCGCTCATGTGGGACATTGCTCATCCCAGCAGCCTGCAGCGCTTGGGAGGTGTGAGCCACAGGGCACATTGATTATCCCAAATTCAGGACTGATCAGTGCCCAGCCCTGCTGCCTTACATGGTGCCTCATGTCCTGGCTCCCAAAATCCTTTTTCTGTCACATCACACATGGCACAAACTGTCAGTGGGTAGCTGGGGACCAGGATGGGCGGTGATGGTGACGGAGCACCAGCCCCTGGGCAGCCAGTGCTGGACGAGCACAGCGAGCGGTGGTGCGGGCAGGGGCTGGCAGCTGCCTGCAGGTCCCTGCAGCGGTGGCCGGGGGCTCTGACGGCAGCGATGTTTCCAGCTCTTGCAGGCTCGCTCCAGCACCGCGACGTCCTCCAAAGCGCCCTGGGAGAGGTGCCGCTGGGAAGGGGCCATCCTGGCGCAGATGGAAGTGCAGACCTGCGGGGTGGCCTCGGAGGAGGTCTCCGTGGTGGTGGCGGTGGTGGTGATGGTGGCCTGCTGGGTGGGATCACCGGTGGTTTGCTGGGTGGCGGGGGGCTGCTGGGGGGGCTGCTAGGGAGTGTGCTTGGTGGAGGGGGTGATGCTGGCGGTGGTGGAGGGCTTCTGGGGGGGCTGCTT
>VWYH01004579.1:688320-807973 GCA_013399365.1 Pampusana beccarii | reverse complement strand
TGGGGGGGCTGCTAGGTGGTCTGCTGGGTGGAGGGGGTGATGCTGGCGATGACTTGCCAGGTGGAGGGGATGGTGGAGGTGCTTATGTGGGGGGGCCCAGAACCCCCCCCAGAGGCAGGCCGGCAGCTGCTGGCAAGGTCCCCGGTGATGGCATCCCCAGCGATGGCATCCCCACAGGAGTGGCTGGAGGAGCGCTGGGACAGGGAGGTTTGCTCGGTGACAGAGGTCTCCTCGGCACGGCAGGAATCCTCGGTGGCACCGGTGGCCTTCTTGGCAATGGAGCACTCCTGGGCAATGGAGGGCTGCTGGGAGGCGGTGGCGTGCTCGGCGTCCTCGGGGAGGGCGGTTTGCTCAGCACCGTCCAGGGGCTCACTGGGTAAGGACGGCACTAGAGGGCCCTTGCCAGGGGGGCAACCCCTGTGCTCTTTGGGGTAATGATGGTGCTTCTGTAGATGCTCAGAGCTGTTTCGGGGCTGATGCTCTGGGACAAACGCTGCCTGGAGGTCTCAGGTTTGTATCACGGGCTGCAAAGGAGCCTCTGGAGCTGCGGGTGGACGGTTGAAGGGAACAGCAGCCGGAAGGCGCTTGCCCATAGAGGGTGCCCCAAACTGTCCCTCAGCCACAAAGAGGCGGTGCCACGGCTGCCAAACCAGTGCTCACGTGTTTGCAACTGCCTTATTTTAAGTCATTTGAAGCCCAGCACTGAGCAGAAGCAATAATATGGCAACCAGGACAAAGCTTCTGATAAACTGGAAAATAACTGAGAAAATTTGGTGTCTTTTGCCGTTTCTGGTCTAAATGGTTTCTCAGTCACCCGCCCCTGAGCAATGGCTTTGTGTGAGCGGCAGAGCCTGGGGGGGGGTGCTCAGACCGTGGCACTGGTGTCCCCTCGCTGTCCCTGCAGGCTGAAGATCGTGGAGCTGACACTCCCCAGGGTGTCCCTGCGGCTCCTGCCTGGTGTTGGTGTCCACGTCAACCTCTACACCCGGGCGGCCCTCAACGCCAAGTGGTAGGTTGGGCCACAGGGGTGTCCCCAGGGCACAGCCGGCTCCTGGCAGCCGGGAAGCGGCTGCTGCTCTGACGGTCGCTGCTTCCCCCTGCACAGCCTCCTGGGTTTGCTCGACATCGCCGTGGAAGTGAACATCACGTCAAGGGTCAGGCTGACCATGGATGGCACGGGATCCCCCAGACTGGTGACAGAAGGATGCAATACCCTCCTCGGTGGCATTAAAATCAGACTCCTGAGAGGGTGAGTGACACAGGTGTCCTTGGCCAGCGTGAGCAGAGCGGTGAACGCACGAGGGCATTTCCCCATCACATCCCGATCCCATGGGGGGACTGTGACACCAGCAGCCACCGTCCCTGCAGGTGACAGTCGCTCACCGGACATGTGACGGGGGTGACACAAGGCCTGCTGGAGGTGGTGGTCCCTGTGTGCTCCTCATGCAGCCGCAGCAAATGGATGTGCTGTCCCAGAGGGTTGCAGGACCCCACAGCAGGCCCGGAGGGACATTTCTGTCCTGTGTGCCGCATCCACGGGTCATTTTAACTGGCATTGCACAGGGTCTTCTAAGGTGCAAGCACTTGGCATGTAAATCATACAAACCACTTGGGCTGGGGCTGTTTCTGCTCATTTAAGGAGACTGTACACCAGCAGATAAAAGGCAGCAATAAATTTCCCACTGGCTATTTTGGGATGCAAATTACACTTATCTCATGCGAAATCCAAGCATACATGATGCACTTTGCTGCCGCAATTGCCTTGCTCCAGGAGGTCTGCGCTCCACGCTATTCACAGGGAATTGTTTAACAAGCCCCATTTACTTTGCAGCAGGTGTTTTTTCACGGTGCTCCTTTATTTTTCCACAGCCTGCTCCCAATTGTAGATAATTTATTGGCAAGTGTCCTGAACAGACTTCTTCCTAATCTGGTAAGTCAGAAAAATTCTCCACCTTGGAAAGGAGCAATAAGTCCAAAAACTCATGGTGCAGCTCCCACAGCATCGCTGCTGTCCCCGCATGGGACTGTGGCTGCTGTCCTAGCGCTGCTGTGTCCACCCGTGCCCAGCAGTTTGCGGTCGGGGGGTGACGTGCCACATCTCCGTGTGTGCGGAGAAGCTGCTCCTCCCGTGCAAACGCAGGGTCAGCGAGCCCGGCACAGGCTGCCCCAGTGCTGGGAGCTCCTAATGATGCCCTGCGCTGTGTCACGGGCTGGTTGGTCTCTGGTCCCTCCTGAAAGCCCCAGGGACTCTCCAGCCACCCTACACGGGCTCCTGAGACCAGGTCCTACCCCTGTTATGGGCAAAGTGCCCAGGGCCAGACCTGGAGCTGGTGCAGCCCCTGTGGCACCATGGTGTCACCGTGGGGATAGGACTGCCGTCCCACGCCCTGGTGCTCCTGTCCCCAGGGAAAATGAGGCAGAGCCGAGCTGGGCTGCGTGTCTGTCCAGCTCCAGACACGGGTCACTCACTGTCCCTCCCCAACTCTTGCAGCTCTGCCCAGTGGTCGATGTCGCGCTGGGACTCGTCAATGACCAGCTGGGGCTTGTGAACTGTAAGTTCTTGATGGGTCCCATGCTTCCCCCCATGTTACCTCTGCTCTGGCTATGTGAGGACTGTGGCATTGTCCCCCTGCTGTACCCTAGGCAGGCAGAGCAACCTCTCCACATCTCCCCGCAGACCCCAGTCCTGCCCCATGCTGGGGGGGACCCCGGCAGCTCCCTGCCCAGAGCCCATTGCCTGGGCAGCAGCAGACCAGAGCCCCAGCACACCCGAGGATACTGTCCCCCCCTCAAATCTCCCTCCCCTCTCCCCGACTCTAAGCACAGACCCCTGGGTGCATCAGGTGGCAGCAATGGGGGCTGTGAGCCAACCCCTCCTCGGGGCCAAGGGGCTGCTCTGAGTCCCCTCGCAAGGCAGGGCAGGGGACATTGCCCCGGGCCCTGGGGGAACCGCTGAGCTGCTTTCTCTCCCCAGCACTGGTGCCGCTGGGACTGCTGGGCAGTGTCCAGTACACCGTGTCCAGCCTTCCTCTGGTGACCAGCCAGTTCCTCGAGGTGGACTTGAACGTGAGTCCTGCAGCTTCTCCTTCTGTCTACATAAAGGGCTGGGGTGTTTCACTGGGGTTTGGGGGACTCTCCCTGGGGCACGTACACCCAAGCAGCACTCTCCACTCTCCGAGGTCGCTTTGAAAAGCTGGGGAGGTGCCGGCTTGGTGCCTGGCTCTTGCTGCTGTCACCGTCACGGGAGAGTGCAGTGGGGTTTGTATTTCATGAACTTTTGGAGAAGGAAGTGTCACGGGGCCTGACTTGGCGTGGCTGTGCGTGCAGTGATTTCAGACTGAGGGAACATGAAGTTAACCATAAATGCAAATATTGCAAACATTTTGGCTCGTGTTTCCTTCCCCTGTACCTGCAGACTGTCGTCGGGCGAGTGGCAGGGGGGCTTGTGGACTATCCGCTGGGAAAGCCAGAGACTGTCCCCACACTCCCCCGGGTCCCCATGCCACCTCTGCCCCCCATGGCGGCCACCAGCTCCTCCCAACTGTGCTTGTCCGTGAGCTTCCTGGGCACCGTGCTGGCTGGACTGCAGAGGGACCGGGCCCTGGACCTGGACATCTCCACCGGCATGGTGAGCGGGAGCGCGGCCTCACCGGGCTGGGAGTGCTGGGGGTTGTCAGACACGCAAACTGGTCCCGCTGGGCAATGCCTCAGCTCCTCTGTGCCATTTGTTATGGTCGCTGCTGTCTTAGGTGAAAAATGAGCATGAGACCATGTGGGGAAAGCTCCAGGCATGTTGCTGGTGAAAGCAAGTATCTGCTGAACACGGTCACACAGACATGCAGAATTTCTCTCCTCTCTGTCACAGTTCCCTGAGCTCCCACCGCTGACGACGTCCACCCTGGGAGCCCTGGTCCCCACGGTGAGTCCCGGTCCCCCCAGCACCAACACTGGCCCCACCAGAGAAGCTGCATCCTGGGCAGGAATGTCCCCCTGTCCCTTCCTTCTCAGAGACACTATCTCATAAACTTGAACGAGCTCAGACTTGGATCCAAAACTGCAAACCACAGCAGGCCAGAGCCTGTTTTGTCACCCTGTGCCCTGCAGCTCCCTGGGGTCACAGAGGAGCTGGGCAGCATCCCCGTCTGCCCGGGCTCCCCGTGCTACTCCGGCAGGATGAGTTGCTCCAGCAGGGCTCAGGGCATCCCTGGGCTGAGCTCACAGCTGGCCTGGCTTGGCTTCACCACATGTGTGGGGATGAGCAGCGCAGGTCAGCTGTGCAGTGGCTCTTGCTCACAGCACCGGCTGTGCTCTCACCAGCAGAAACTTGCCATCTTTGGCCGTTGACAGGTTTTCAGGGCATATCCTGAGCCACGTGAATTGCTGCTGAAAATTGCTGTGCCTGAAGCACCGATGGTGAGCTTAAGGAAAAATAAAGGTGTGATCCAGCTCAGGGCCACAGCAGAGGTGATGGTGATCCACCCAGGTGATGTCCAGGAGTCTCTCTGCCTTCTGAACATCGTACGTATGAAGGACCAACCCATGCAGAACCCCCTCCCGCAGTTTTCCCTCCCTGCACGGTGTACACAGCGGTGCTGGCAGAAGTGACCTGCACCTGGTGTGACACAGGGGCTGCAGGGCTGGGCCTGCCCTGAGCCCCTGCTCTGAGCTCTCTGTTTGACCACAGGACACATCCCTGCTTGCCCAGTTTTCAGTCATGGACAACAAACTGAAGATCGGTGTCAGCCTGGAGGGGTAGGACACTGGGCTTCATCTAGTGGGTGGCAGTGGAAACGGGGATGGTGACAATGAGGGCACGGGCAGGGCTGGGTGGGCAGGGGAACTACTGGGATTGACCCCCCGTCTGCTTCCTCCCGCAGGGCTGAGCTCTCTCTGGTGTCCTCCTCCATCGGTGGCTTTGATGTAAGAACACAAGTAGCCTCAGCAACGTGCAAAATCTATTGCAGAAAGCCAAGTGCTGATAGATGTTAGCCTGGGAGAAATAAGGGCCAATTGCAGTGTAACAGTTGTGCCATATTTTAAATAGCACCTTTCTTTCACCTCCACAGATGGATTTTTTTTTTTTTTTTTTTCATGGATGATCCATGAGCAATTTTCAGAAAAAATCCAGAGAGGGAGAGGTTTTGTATCCTCAGTGAACTGCAGGATCCCACGCGTGCCCCTGGTGTCCAAAGGTCCGGAGAACCCTGGGCTCTGCCATGGCAGGACACCTGCAGAGAGCGCACGTTGGGAAGGGGCCCGAGCAATGCCAGTATTTCGGGACTAAAATTCACCATAAAAATCTTAAAGTCCTATTTCTGTGAAACTGGGAGTTTGCACTAGGTGGGTTTGGAGCTGGAGCACCAAGGTCCAGGCTGGGTTCAGCTGTTGTGAGCAGGGTGTCCCCACATGCCCAGGCCAGGCTGAGGCTGGGGACCACGGGACAGGGATCAGTGCTGGCTCTAAGTGACTCTCTCCTTGTTGCAGGTCTCACGCCTGGAGGTGCTTGTTGGCCAGATTTTTGATTTTGCCTTCCTGCCCACAATGAACAGTAAGGAAACCTGAATGCCTCGTCAATGCAGTTGTGCTAGACTGTGCACGATACCAGGGGTTTGTGCAGGTCATACCTGGCCTTGCCCTGTAGAACAGGAGCCAGCAGGACCAACCTGCACTGACAGTGGGGCCTCATTTGCGGCGAGATGAACCCCCACATCACAGCACAGGGCCCCGCAGCCCCTCCGCGGGGCTGCCCCTGCCTGCTGCTTTCGCTCACAAATTACAATGCCTTTTGCCAAAGTGCTCAGTCCCATGACTCAGAGCCTTCCCGGAGAGCCTGATGCTCACAGACGAGGGGTTTGCACTGTGGGAGGATGGAGTTGGGGGCTGAGCCCTGGCAGAGCTCGGTTGTGACCCCCCCTCCCATGGTGCTGAGCTGGGCTTGTGACCCACAGGAGTGCTGGGTGTGGGGGTTCCGCTCCCCAGGCTGCTGAACATCGACTTCACCAATGCGGACATTGATGTCATGGAGGTAAGTGCTGGGGTTTGCCCCAGGATTCCTCCCGGCACCCCAGCTCCACGTGCCTGTGGCTTGCGCAGAGGATGCTCGGAAGGAAGGTGACCCCTTTGCTTCATCAGGATCTCATCGTCCTGTCGTTGTGAGCTGGGGGCACCAGGCTGGGAAGGGAGCCCCAGTTTTCCATGTCCGACCCTGGAGAGACAGGAGCCCAGCCTGCCTGGAGAGTCCCCACCGTGTTTCTCCTCGTACCTAAGAGAGTGAAACAGCAGCTTGGTCTTTTCTGTGCAACTGTTGTGTCCCACCTACATGGCTTGGAACAGAAGGAACATGGGTGGCTTTTGCCTCTGAATGTTGTGTTTTGGACTCTTTTGTGGATACTTGGAAGGATGTGGGTGTGTTGTGTGTTCTCACACTCGGATTCAATAAAGTCCAGCCCTTTCTGCAGCCACAGCGGGTACTTGAGCCTGGGGGGGTGGTCAGTCTGGTGATCCCCAGGGCTCAGGACAGGTCCCCTGTGCTGGGATTGACCCACAGGGCTCAGGACAGACCCAGCTGTGCTGGGCTTTGTCCCAGGAGCGCTCAGGGACACGGCGGTAATTCCCATTCAAGCCCATGAACTCTGCAAGAACTGCACAGTTCATTTGTCACAGGCTCTCTCCTGTGGTTCAGCTGCCTGTTGAAGCAACGAATCCATTGCTGATTGAAGGCTCTAAAGCATCTATTGCCCCTGGGGTGGAAGGGACCAGCGGGGACAGCTGTGATATTGCTGCCTTGGGGACAGTGTCTGGCCCCTGGCCAGCCCAGGTCCACCCTCAAAACCACCTGGAACCTCAGACTCAGACTTTCTGTCATCTTTCATGTTCCTTTTCTCTTCCCTCTGTATTTATTTCTCCTTTTTCTTTTACTTGTTGTCTCTCAAGCCTCCTTTAAACTGCCAAGATCTTTCCTGGAGGCACAAGCCATCTCTTGCATGCCTCAGGGTGACAGGCAGTTTTCATGGCACAGCTGGCTTGCCGTAAATCCACACACCCTTTAGTTTGTGATAACTTTTTTCTTTTCTAAATCAGCCTTGTGCTGTTTCTGTATGTAATTAAGTCACTGGGAGGTAATTGCTCATCTCACATTGTCCTCAGACCCTCATGACTCCCTGAATGTGATGGAGCATCCCCTGGAGCAGAGCTGCCCCCAACTGTCCGGGGACCCTCTGCTCAGCCAGAGACCCAGGAGCATCCCCAGCCGGCCATGGGCTCACTGGGTGCTACAGGGCTCACTGGGTGCTGCTGGCCACGGTCCAGCGTGGCTGTGTGTGGCATCCAGGGTCAGGCTGGTCACACCTGACGGGCAGTGAAGAGGAGCCGTCCCTGCTCCATCCTCCCTGGCCTTTCCTGGTTCCTGCCGCTGGGTATATAAGAGCTGCTCCCGCAGTGCCCGGGGACACCGTGGGCAGCTGCACCGGCACATCAAAGGGCTCCAGGTAAGTGGCATTAAGGGACCGTGGCCACAGAGCTCCTGTTCCCACCAGATCACCTACAGCAAAGTAACTTGGCTTTGAAAGCAAGAATTTTAATGATGTTTTCCTTTGATTTCTGTAGCAGCATTTAATCATTTATGCAAATTAATTTTTAAAGCTAGCAGTGCTCTTGCTTGTCAAATTCCACCTTTATTTTTGTTGTTGTTAAGTTTGCTGTAACAAATAAGCTAGCAGAAATGACTAGGATTTTGTTCATTATCTTGGTCACCAGAACTCAGAACAATTTTCAGCTTATCAGATCTCATCTCAGCTGGTATAAAATGAGGGTTTATCTGCAAAGCCATACCTGCATTTTGCATGTATGAGATGTTCAGCTCACTTAAATGCGTGTGACCAAGGAGGTACCAACCTGATAGATATTGTTAATAACTGCAGAGGCAGTTTGTCACGTATTCTCTCTAAGAGCTCTTGTAAAAGACCTGACGACCATTTCAGCTTCCCTTTACAATGCTGTGCACGTCTGGCAGAGACCCTCCAACAAATCCCCCTGATTTTATTTGACACCATTTTCAATGGGAGCTGCTCAAGCCTCTCTCTTTCTCTCCCGTTCAATAATCACAGCTACAGGAGCTGTGCATCATTACATGCTGATCAAAGAGAAAATGTAAAAGACAGGCTACTGAATTAAAGTCTAATTTAATTGTGCCAAGAACTGTCATAGAAGGATTTTTTTTTTAAAGTATCTGGAGCAGATAAAGAAGTTGTTCAGTCTGACCTAAATAACGTTGTTTCTCCGTGCGGAACCTCTGCAATCCGCAGCCTGTACATTGTTTTTCCAGAAGGGCCGGTCGGGGTGGCTGGGCCGCGGGCTCTGCCGGCGGTTGCTCCTCACACTGAGGCCACGGCAGCGGTTCTGCAGGTGCCTCTTTGGTGTCTCTGCAAACACTGTTCTGTGCACAAACACTCCACAGCACTGGTTGCAACCCCAGGCTGTCCAGCTCCTTTGGGAATGTGAGGTCCTTGAGGGCGCTTTCTTTTGACTAGAGACAGATTAAATACGGGGAAAATGGGTTCTTTTCACAGCCTGAATGGAGCAAGATGAGAAAAACAAACAACCTGCCCACAGAACAGGGAGTCTGATGTTGACTGCGCTTTGAACTTTAATAACGCAAAGTGTTCTTCATAACGAGGAGAAGGACACTCTTTGACACGCACCATTCTTTATCTGGCTGTGCGCCTTTGAGTGTTCTTCTTTCAGGGCCATTTTGGCGCGGTCAGAAGCCATCCATCTCTCTCAGCACAAGGTCCTCCTGCCTCACCTCCATCCTTCTCGCTCTCTACAAAGCGGCATTTTCTCCCTCCAAGCCTCCCTGTGCAGTCAGGCTCCCAGCTCTGCAGCGCATGGCCCAGCCGGGCACCGGGACACCAATGGCTCCGGAGGAGCCATCACTGTATTCCAGCTGCTCCCTGATAACAAGCAGCAGTTTGACCTCTCTGGGTGGTCAGAGGGTGCTGTGGGGCAGGGCTGGGCTCTTGGGGCTGGGGAGGGTTCCTGGGGGCTGTATGACCTGTCCCACTGCCCCGCGGTGGCACGTGAAGGACAGAGAGCGGGGCCGGTGCCCAGGCTGCCAACTCCCCTGTGCCGGGGCTGGTGCTCAGGCTGATGTGTGTCTCTCCACAGGTGCTGGGTCAGGAGATGTTGCTCTTGTGGTGTCTCGTCCTTCTCAGGGGCCTCCTGCCCCACTGCCAGGGCCTCCTCAACGTGGGCAGTGTCCTTGGGCTGAGCCCTGCGCAACCCAGTGATGGTGAGCTGAGGGGTTTTCCACGTGTCTCTGGGGAGCGTGGTGGTGCAAGTGGCCACACACACTCCCCGATCTCGGTGTGTCCTCTGCCATTCTGGGCTCACAGAGTGTCCTTCTGCTCATCAGGGACCTTCCAGGCTCGGCTCCATGGGGAAAACCAGCTTTGGTCAAGCTAACGTAGCTGAACCAACTTCTCTTGTCAATGAAATCTTACCAACAGTGCAAGTCTGATTAGTAACTGGGACTTCCTTGGTGCAGGTCTGCTTGGTACTGGTCTTCTCGGCAGTGAAGGTCTCATCAGCAACAAAGGTGGATTGCTTGGCACAGGCCTTCTTGGTGAAGGTGGTCTGCCTGGTACTGGCCTCCTGGGCAGAGGCAGTCCAAGTGGAGGAGAAAGTGGAGGTCCCCTTGGTGCAGGAGAACAATCCAGCAGATCCGGGATCCTTGGCACAGGCCTCCTAGGTGAGGAAGCTCTACTTGGCATGGGTGTGCTTGGGAGATGAGGGCTTCTGGGTGGTGAAAGCCAGAACAGTAACGGAGGGCTGACTATTGCAGGAGGACAACCTGGCAGCAGCGGTCTGCTTGGCACAGGCATCCTTGGCGGGGAAGGCCGTGGCAATGGTCTTCTTGGCAGTGGCCTCCTCAGCAATAAAAGCCTTCTTGGAGAGAAAGGTCTGCTTGGCACAGGCATCCTTGGTGGGGAAGGCCTTGGCAGTGACCTCCTCGGCAATGGCCTCCTCGGCAACGGCCTCCTTGGCAACACAAGCCTTCTTGGAGAGAAAGGTCTGCTTGGCACAGGGCTGCTTGGAAAAGGAGGTCTCCTAGGCAATGGAAGTCTGCTTGGTCTCGATGGTCTTCTGGGTGGAGGAGGACTCCTAGGTGGAGGACTGCTGGGTGGAGGAGGGCTGCTGAGTGATGGGATCTCTCACAAGTCAACACACTTGGCCTGGTAAGTCAGAGCAGAAGCTCGGTGGTGGTGGTGCTCACTGCAGGGTAACAAATAATGTCCAGAGGATGGGCTCCCCCAAAGGGGAACTCCAGAGGACCAGATCCTTCCTGTTACACAAACCACCAACCCTGGGCTTGCAGCTCATGTAAGGAGCTGTGACGGGTGAAATTCCAACCAGAGGCAGGAAAAGTCCTCCTCATGGTAGTGATGTGACACTGCAATGGGCACCCCGAGAGACAGGGGAAGGTTGAGACTCAGTGGGACACGGCCCTGAGCAACCTGGCCCTGCTTTGGGGTTGGGTCTTCTAGGAGCAGGATTGGCCCTTTCCCACCTTCACTTTCAGCTGAGAATATCCACACAGGTGACAGGTCAGATGGTGAACAGGGAGCAATGGGGCTGCAGGATCTGCTCCTGCTGATCCTGCCATCTCAAGGAGGCTTTGCTTCTATGTCCACCCCCAGGTTGAAGGCACTGAACCTCGAGAACGTCAGAGTGTCATGGCAGGTCCTCCGTGGGCCCGAGCTCGTGCTGAAGCTGTACTCGAAGCTGGTGCTGCGCTTGCCAGGGTGAGCAGGGCTGCTGGGAGCAAGGCCGTGGGAGCCTGGGGCTGCTGGGGCGGACGGGACGTTCCTGGTGCTGGAGAAACCTTCCCAAACGTTGGGCAATGGGCTGGCGGGGGAAGCTCTGCGTGGAGTTGCTGCCGGTCCCTGGGGACATTGCCAGCTGTCCCCACGCCAAAGGCACAGCCATGGTCTGCGGTCCTGGCAGAGGCAGAGGTGGCGGAGGCAAAGAGCCAAGAAGGCTCCATGCTGCTTCACGTCGCCTTGTCCTTCCTTGTCCTTCCTTCCCTGAAGCCAGAACTGTCCTGGGAACCCC
Source organism: Pampusana beccarii (assembly GCA_013399365.1). Lineage (NCBI taxonomy): Eukaryota > Metazoa > Chordata > Aves > Columbiformes > Columbidae > Pampusana > Pampusana beccarii. Next base: position 796,861 of record VWYH01004579.1, on the reverse strand, counting down.
GCAGGGCCTGTTGGCACACTCCTTGGGTGACGATCTGCCAACAGGACCAGGGGCCTGGTGGAAGTTCTGGGACTAAAACCTTGTCCCAGCAGAGCCCAAGCTGGCAGCTCAGCCGCAGACTCTGCTTGTCTCTGCTGCTTTGGTCTCCTCCATAACCGCCCGAGCCACAACAGTTACCTCTTTGTTTTTCAGGATTTTTCACTTTCTGAGCGGATCCTCAGTAGAAACGAACATCACGTCCCACATCGCCCTGACCCAGGACACCCCTGGGGACCTCAAGTTCACGGTTAAGGATTGCAGAAACCTGCTGGGCGGCTTCAGGGTCAACCTGCGCCCGGGGTGAGTGCGGGAGCGCTGACCACCACTGGGCTGGTGTCGCACACTGGGGTCCTGTGTCTGGTCTCGAGACCACCCAGTGCTTCACAAGGAAGGTTAATTTAGCAAAACCCCCACAGCAGCGCGTGGAGTGAGTGGCAGCTCCGTCACCGTGGGATTTTCTCATAGACCAGCCAAGTTTTTGGAGAATGCTGCAAGGGGTGGGATGTTGGTGTGTGCAGGGGAAACAGTGAAAGCCCTGGGCAGGACCAGCCCTTTGCGAGATTGCAGTGGGGCCAAATTTCCATCAGATCTGGGCACAGATTTACAGATTAACAACCAGATTTTGAGAGGCAGACAACAAAGTCCTGAGTGTCTGCAATTCCTGCTGAAGCCTGGGGGAGCTGTGGGCCTGCGGAACCATCACAGCAGAGCCCAGGGGCAGCGGGTGGGGTGGCACAGGAGCTCGGCTGGGTTGGGTTGGACACCTTCCCCAGTAACTCTCGCTTGTCTCCCTTCCCAGCCTCCTCACCAACCTAGTGAGCCGGCTGCTGAACTCCTCTCTGCAGACCCTCGTGCCTGCACTGGTGAGTGCCTGGAACCCCTTTGCTGTAAGACGCTGCGCTTGCACTGAAATTACTGCTCTTGCCATAACTGTGTAGCAGATTTACATATACGTACATATATACATATATATATATGTATATATATGTGCGTGCACAGACATACACCCACATCCCATAAGTGAATTCCGCAGACTTCCTTGGTCTTTCTTACAGTCAGGATTTATTTGTTAGAAGTAATTCCAATTCCATCAGGCAATGTTACGGGATAATTTGTAATCAATCGCTTTCTGAAGCACCTCCTGGTACCACGCTGGTGCGGTAAGCAGGAGTGACAGCCTCACTTAGAGAAAAGGTGCTCGTTAGAAAATCCCTTATTCTGCTAAATAGAATCTGTGCCATTTTGAGAAGAGGGCTGAACAATTTATATTGCTCTTTTTCCACGGAGGAAACTATGCTGTAGAAGCTGATTATTCCATCTTGATTTAAAGTCTGTGAAACCCAAATGCTGTTAGGAAACGCGCTGCTACACCCGCGATATTCTCACTGAAGTTGTGCCTCTGGTTACCATTGCAGCTTTGCCCATTAGTGAATATTTGGGTCAGCATCGTCAATATTAAGCTACAGTTCCTCAACCGTAAGTTGTTAACTTTCCTCTGTTAATTTCGAGAGTGACATGGGGGTTTTGCATGTCCCCAGGGGAGCAGGAGCAGCCCCACTCTGTCAGCAAAGCTGCGGTGGTGGCACCGTCTGGCTCAGCCCCTGCTGCTGGCAGCACCGAAGCACCAGGATCCTCCTGTTCCCAGGGCTGGTTTGTAACTGGGACCACCCTGAGCTGCTGCCAGAGGGGGCTCTGCTGGGACCCCCATTTGCAGCCCTGTAGAGCGTTGGGTTTTCCCCCTCCAGCTCCGTTTGCTTCCAGCCCCACGCAGACACAACTGCTGCTTCCTTGCAAGCCACGTTGTCCCCATTTACCCCAAACACCTCCCAGGTGATAGGACACGTGCCTGGTGGCTCCGGGACAGCGGCTGTTGCAGGAACCTCTGAATCTCACAGGGAAGATGAGGGGTTTCCCTCCTCTGGTGCCAGGGCTGTCCCTGGACAGGGACTTTGCTGTCCCAGCCCCTGGCAGATGCTCCAGGTGCTGGTGCAGCTCTGGGCAGGCAGAGCACCCTGGCTGCTCCTGGGCAGACAGACAGGCAGTTCCTCTCCCTCCTGCAGGTCTCATCCCCTTCGGGCTCCTGGGGAAGATCCACTCGGCTCTCTCTGGTTTGCCGCTGACATCTGGGCAGTACATGGAGCTGGATTTGCAGGTCAGGCCGTGTCCTGTCCCTGTCCCCGCACACTGCTCCCCCCACAGCCCCACAGTTACACATTTTAAGGCCTCTTTTGGTTTTTGCAGCGTTCCCCATTCCCAGGCGCCTTCATCGACTGGCTCTTGCAGAGTAAGTCCGGCCGTGATGTGTGATGGGGATCCAGCGGTGTCTGTGACCAGAGGGACAGTGGAGCTGCCTGGGGGGGACAACCCTGGCACAGGGAGTGGGTCCTTGTGACCCCAGGGTGCAGCTGAAGCCCCGGGGTGCTGATGCACCTCCGGGCAGTTGTCACCAGGTGCTCACACCCACACGGTGCAGTGGTGCTGGGGCTAAGTCGGTGTCCCTGGTCCCCAGACACGTCCCTGGCTGCTCTGTGCTCGGTGGCTGCGGGCATGCAGCGGTGAGACGAAGTCTGTGGCTCGTACTTGTGCCCCGCACAGCCCTGGAAAAGTTGCTTCACCTCTCATAAACGGATTTAATAATATTTACTTAGTAGGAGTGAATAATGGTCCTCGGGATGCTGTGAGGATTAATTAATATTTGCAGAGGTGATTGGAAGAGCTTTCAGCTTCATCTGCAAAGTTAATATATAGGGGAGGGAAGGAAGAGCTGGAAGCCGTCCCAGCTTCCCCAAAGGCACTTCCTCAGGGCACTAAATCAGCTCAGCTTGTAAAGCCGGGGGCTCTCGGGCCGTTGCAGAGCCCAGCCTGGGGCAGGGGCTGCGGGGTCGGGGGCCAGAGGTTCGGGGTGGGCACCACTGACCTGTGTCCCTCTGCCCCAGTCGCAGGAGTTGACCCCGGGAGTGCCGAGTAGCTGCAGGAACAGCAGCGCTGTGGGGTAAGGACTGTCTGCTGCCGGGACTTGGTCACGGCTCCGCTGCCCGATGGGCCCGGGCCGGTGCTGCTGCTGGGCAGGATGTGCCCAGGGGCTGACCCTGATGCCTGGGGCAGGAGGGGATGGGGAGCACGAGGCTGCTCTGAGCTCCTGCGCTGCCCCAAACCTCAGCTCTGGTGTCCCCCCAGGTGTCCCCACGGCAATTGCCCCCACATCACCCTGAAGAGGAGGAGAAGGGATGTGAGGAAGATGACTCGATGCCTGCAGAATAGATGTGAAAATGGAGGAACCCCACCAAGAAAATACACTAGTTTTTCTGCTTTATATTTCAGCCTTACCACACTTTGGTGTCTCTGTCCAGCCCAGGGTTAGCCGTGCCGATGGTTAGCCGTGCCGATGGTTGGTTAGCTGTGCCCCCTGCCCTCCCAGCTGTCACGGCCATGAGCTGCTTGCCACCACAGTCACCGACAGAGCCACCCCCGCCCCTCCGGTCACACACAGCCCCATTTCACCCTGGACCAGCACATTCTCGTCCTGGTTTGTGCCCCAGCGGCCGCCCCACTGGGACCAAGTTTGCACCAGCGGCACCGACTTCCCAGGAGGGGCAGCAAGAAAAGGGACAATCGCTGCTGAAATGCGAACGCTTTGTGTTAGCTCTCCTGCTTCTGCTTGATTAGCTGACCATTTCAAAAGGAAATGTTGCTGTTTGCAGTGATTTCATACTGTTAGAAGGCAAAGGCAGCCTACAATCTAATCCAAACATGTACTTGGCTGACATGTTCCCAACCAGTTATGCTTTGAACTGATCACAGCGAACGCTATCCTGGCGTGTAATCTCCAAGTGGATTTGTCTGTGTTGTGGGTGAGGCGGATTCACGTCCCTTCTCTTGCTCCTTACAATAAAAAGGATTTTTCTTCATCTGCATTCAGCATATGACTTGGTTTATTTCCAAACTGCCGAAGGATTTTTGCATTTGCAAGGGTTTCATTATTTATCTCTCCTATCAGCTACAGAAGTAAGTCACAAGCAAAGAATATTCAAGAGCTAATTGTGCTGGGAAGGTGGGAACCAGGATGAGCCGTGGCCCCAGAGCCGACTCCGAGCTGGCCCTGCTGACCCGTCCTGCTCGTGGTTTAGAGCAGCGGCAGAAGCGCGGTCACTGTGAATTAAACATTCCCCTCATTTGTATTTATGCAGGGTTATTCTGCCCTTGATCCTGAGCTGCTGGTTGCTCCCCTCTCTGTCCTGCTCCCCACATGTTGCCAGTGCACTGGAGCTGTTTGACACCAGACAACACTCCCTGTCACCCATCGGGACCCCTGGGCTGGGAACCCAGCACCCAGCTCTGAGCATGGGACGGGCAAAGGTTCCAACAGTAAAAGGGTTTTTCAAAGTGGAGTTTTGATAAGAAATCATGGGAAGAATATTATTTTTTTTTAATGTCAGAACATTTTCCTTTTTTAAAGAGAAACTGTTTTTTTAAATGCCTGCTGTGTTGTTCTGATAGCTTCAAAGCAAGCTTCCTACTATTCCTTTCTAAACTTCCTGTAATTAAAGCACAGGACAACACCTTAAAAAAAAAAAAGGTTAAAAGATGAGGCTAAATAACCCAATGAGAACGGAGCATCTCATTCAGGCTCAAGCCCCTGTATCAGCTTGATCAAATGTGAACCTTGTTGTTTCTGTGCTTCAGCCGTTACCCTTGGCATCTTCATGGATGCAGAAAGGGGCGGAGGACAATTCTGTCTGGCTTTTCATTTCCACAGCAGTGTGCTGAATATTAACGAGCCTGAAGGCGGCACAGCGGCTGCTACAGGTACTGGCTGCACCGGCTGCGGGTTGGGATGGGTTTGGTGCCAGCCCCAGCCGGGTTATGGGTTTGGTGCGAGCCTGAGCCAGGCCGGTCCTTCGCTGTCCCCAGAGCACCCGACAGCTCTGTTGGAACCGTCAACGTGCGTCAGGCTGGTGTCACACCAGGAGCACCTTTCTCCACCTTGTTAGCGCAAGAGGTTGAGTAGGGAAAGCAGGTTCTTTTCTCCTTTAATCCTCCCAGCCCGTGCCCCCGGGTTTGCTGCTGCAGGGGGGGGCAAAGGAGGAGACGGGGGGGAGCACAGAAAGTCTTTGTCTCTTTTTCCCGGAGAGAAACCAATACAGCTGTCCAAATAAATTGCACCACCTCTGCCTCACGGGAGGTATTTTAATTCCTCTGTTGACTCAGGCTCTCGGGAGCACCTGGCGTGGCAGAGCTCAGCCTGGGATTAGAGCTGCACCCCGACGTGTCTGACCAGCTCTGCACCCTGAGCCCGCCTGACTGCGAAAGGAAAAAATATTTGAAAAACTATCTGGAAGATATAGAGCCATTAATGAAAAACATCAGAAAACAGATATCAAGCAATGACACCACGATGAGAGCTTACTAATAGGGAAGTCTGAAGATAAAACTAATTTAAACCTGATGAGACAGGACATCTCATCTTCAGGAGAATGAGAAGTCAATAGTCAGCTGTCAGCAAAGGAAATAAATTGCTCAGGAGGGAGGAGGCAAAGCCACAGGACTCCCAAGCCCCAGAGAGCAGCACTTACTGTGACGGACGTGCACGATACGCTCGGAATTCAAAAACTCCAAAAGCCAGAGCTGTCACTCACAGCAGCAACTCTGCCGCTGACATTCAGCTCATGGCCCCAGATACAACTGATTTTAGAAATGGAAAACATTTTTTAAAGTTTTTCATGTTGCATTAAATCCCTAAGCTCTACACAAAGAGCTTGGGCACTGGTGATGAAAACCCAGGGGAGGAAACCTTAGCGGGCTCTGGCTGCAGCGGCGCTGCAGGGGGGAAAAGAGGCCTGGGGAAAGGGCTGCAGGTGCGTGCAGCCCATCTGCTGCAGGGAAACCCCCCGGGAAGGGAAGGAAAGCATTTCCCCCAGCCTGCTGCTCAGTAGCAATGCCTCTCATCACCTGCCACAGCTTCAGCAGAGCGAGGGCTCTGGCCGACCCACATCAAACTGTGCCTACAGGCTGCCATCGGGAAAACGTCAGTCATCCCTTCAACTGCATTGATATTCAGAAAGAAAAGAGCCTGCAGCCCTCTGGGGCTTCTTGGGAAGGACGTGACACAGCAGCTCTGGCACTGGGAAAACCCACCTGCTGCCTGGAGAGCGAGCAGGGCTGGGCAGGGAGCGATGGGCGGTTACTGCGAGATTGTCCTTGTGCGATAACGGGCAGTGAGGAGCAGATGAACGCTGGCTGAGACCAGACCTGCGGACAAACAGATGAGACCTGCGGACAAACAGACAAGACCTGCGGACAAACAGACAAGACCTGCGGACAAACAGGTTTGTGCTTCAGGGCTGGGGGACGGGGCCTGGAGAACAAACTGGCTCTTGTTCTCTTGGAGAGCGACCTTTCTGCCCTGCGCAGCTCCCACTGTGCTGGTGGTATGTCCAGGACAGGAGAGCATGTGGGCCGCGTGTGCTGAAATCCTGGGCTGGGGAGACGCCTCGAGCACGGCTGTGCCGGGCAGTAAATGTCAGCCCCGCACTTCAGGGCTGTGCAGGGAAAAGGGAGCTGCCAACCGCCTCGTTAGGTGTTTGCCGACGGGTGAACAGGGTCAGACCAGCTTTCAACCTGTGACAGGGCTGCTGGCTCCTGCAGCCCCTCAGGGATGCACCAGAATTTGTTTGGGATAGCGGAGGTGAGGGCTGAGCTTCGTAACAAAATGTGTCTTAGGAGGACACTTACAAAATTGGTTGGAATTAAGACTTTTAAACACTACGCTCTGGACAATAAAAACCTAGCAGGCTTCTTTGTGGGTAACAAATCCCAGATGCTCATGGTCCTGCCAAGTCTGGGTACCAATTCCTGGCTCCACGTTTTTTCCAGAGCAGAGATTCAGTGCTCGGTGACATTAACCAGCAACCCCAGCAGAACAAGCCCGTTCCACCACTAAGCTGTGCCCAAATACCACAACACTTCAGTCCCAACTGCAGAAGGCACAGGTGTAAATCAGCGTGGGGGACTTATAATAAAATCTGTGGAGTTCAGACCTCTTGTCCCTGCTCAGGCTGGGAAAAGAAACAACGAGGAACGAGCACGAGGCAGAATGAACACTGACACGAATTCAGCTTCCCCAACAGCCAAATCCAGGGAGCAAATGTGACACAGAAACCACATCCCACCTCTAGCCCCTGAGAAAATCACATTCCTGCTTCCCAGCGGTGCCGAATGACAAACTCAGCAGCCAAGGTCAGCGCAAGCGCGGCTGCACAGATGTGTCGCTGCCGTAAACCTCAGCCCTCGTTCCCCAGGCCCATAAAAACTAAGAAGGCGAGTCAAATAGTGAGTGCTATGGCTCCCGGGGGAGCCTGTGCAGCCAGCACCATCACCTCCTCATCAGAATGTAAAGCCTAGCGCTCTTTCTCATTAGTCTCCTGCTCTTAAAATAATGATTGTAAAATGGCCACAGCTGGCCCCAAAGCTGGGTGCAGAGGGGGACACTGCACCCTGCGCTCAACCTCCCACCCGGAGAGGTGCCAGGGGAGGTCAGAACCGGCAGCGAGAGGTGGGCTCAGCCCTCCCCAGGTGCTGCTGTGGGTTCAGCCCTTGCCGGGTGCTGCCTCCAGGTGCTTGGGAAACCAGTTGGGAGCTGCTGGGGAGCAGGAGAACCAGGACACTGCCCCAGTTTTAATTAGCGAGCAGACACGGGCTGCAGCGCCTGCCGCTGCTGAGGGATGATGCTTATGCACCCTTACACATCCTTATGTATCCTGCTGCTTCCTCGGGTGTTCCAACTAAAACAGCTTTGTGCTGCCCCTTCCTCCAAACCCGCCCTCCAGAGCTCACCAGGCTGCAGAGGTCCAGGACCTGTTCTGGGAATTCGGGCTGAGGACACATCCCTGTCCGGAGCCAGAACAGCAGCCAGTGTTTGTCAGCACCTCAGAACACGCTGACTTGTGCTGATTGTGCAGATTCACTTCCCTGAGAAAAGAATCAGCTCTGAGATAATAAGCAAAATGTATTTGTTTCTTCAACTAAGACCTAATGAATATTCAGTGAACCATGCTGTTTTCAAAGAGATACAATTATATCCCAGAAAGAGCAGAGCAGGAGAGAAGGCTTTCTAGCAAAACCCTTTCATGTTTATTTTAAAATTCTGCACGTTCATGTAGTGACTGCTCTATTAAGAGCTGATCAGCTGTTCCTTCAGAATTTGTCACAGGATAAAGCCTTTCATGATTTATTTAAATAAAATTACTATCTATATTAAAAGGGATGATTCTTTCTCCCATCTCACAAGAGAGAGTTTACTCACAAGTGCAGGTTACAGGTCCTTGTTTGAATTTAGCAGACCAGGCTGGAATGTCACACAATGCAGCCAGGGGCAGCTGTTGGCTGATAACAAGGAACTATAAAACACACTGAAAGAACTTATTGGCCATTTAAATCAGTACAACCCTTTCTCTTCTCTCGTAAGCAAACGGAAGGACATCACAGATGTCTGGATCACAGCCAGTTCTCCCCCTGTGTCCCCTCAGGCCTGGGGACGGGGAATCCTCGCTAAGCCGGACCCAAACATCCCAGTGCAGGGTCAGGCCGCGTTCCCTCACCCTCAGGTACAACAGACAGAGCATCAATCACGCACGTTAAACACCATTTTATATTCCACGGTTCAGTGCCACACTCCATCGTACAGGCACGGTGCAGTTCTCACATCCCTACTCCAAGCATTCTGCAGACCAGGAAGTTACCAACCTTTGTAAAGAATTCATGACACCCTTCCCCTACTCTTTCAGTTCTTCGCCCCCTGTGGCAGCACTCCTGCCATTCCCCAGCAGCTACCGGAGCTGTATTTTCTAGGCACTGCCAGTTTTTGCAGCTCCTAACTCCAACGGAGCGAGCAGGAAGGGCCTGCTCTGCAGCCAGATGTGTCCTGGGCTGGGCCGCAGCAGAGGGCGTGAGCAGACCGCAGAGCTGCAGCACCCAAGGGTGCGCCCAGCGGACAGCGGGTGAAAACACGAGATCACACAGTACTGGGGTTTGGCAAGTCCATACCCAGCTTCTATCCCTTCTGCCTACAAACTCACACAGCGCTATGAGGGCTAGGTTGTTGCCAAAATAATAAATTATATGCATATTTTATTATTATTTCATACATGTATTCTAAAATACATATATATCCCTGTTTCCATCCTACCTCCACCTGACCACACTCCCGTGTTTTTTCCTGGAGAAAAGGCACTGGCAGCAGGGCCGGCTCAGCGAGCAGCTGCGGCACGGGAGAGGCTGGTGCGGCAGAGCAGGGCTCCCCTCAGGGTCTGTGAGCTGGCAGCCGTCACCTGCAAGGGACACACAGCCGTCCTCAGAGCAGGAATGCTCAGGAGGATCCATTCTCATGCTCATCTCTTCCGGCAGCAGCTGCTCTCGAGAACAGCACTGTGCAAGGAAGAGAGCCCATGGAAACATATTACAGACAGGTCACCTTCACCAGCACGTAGTCCCCCGGCTGGGCTCTGACCGGTGCCCGGCAGCCCGCAGCGTCCTCCGTCTCGGTGTCGGGGAAAATCACCTTGATGTTGCCATCATTCCTCCCGCACAGCTCAGAGGCAGAGCGCTTGCTGGGCTGGGAGGAGGACAGGGACCATTACCTGCGATAGCTCCTGTTCACCGCTGGGCTTTAGAGCCTCAATAATTAATTGAGCACTATTGTCAACACTAAAACCCACATTCCACTCTGTTAAACACACTGGCTAACAATGTGCTACAGCCAGAGCTGCTGCGTGACACCCCCGCACCACAGTCAACGTTTCACAGCCCGCACTAGCACAGTGCTCAGCCAGCCAGAGGGGTGCAGGACACTGCTCGGGGCACACTCACCCCCTCCACCAGCACCAGCTGGGCCTGGCCCACCATCGCCCTGTGAGCCCTCGCAGCCTCCTCTCGGAACACGGTAATGAGCTCCTCCAGCCGCCGCTTTTTCACGTCTGCAGGCACATCGTCTTGCAGCCGGTGATACGCCCGGGTTTTCTGTGAACAGACAAAACAAGTGTGGTCCCTTGGTAACCAACACCCCGAGATCAGAACCTCGCCTGACCCCAGCCAGCAGCAGCTGTCCATACATTAGTTTGTATTTACAATCCCAAAGAACATTTTCAGTTGCTAAGCACCAGCAACATTTTTGAGTTCCTCACATTCTTTTTGCACCACCTTTGTGGCAGAAGTTTGGTGCAGGGCGCTGAGTACCCGTGTGTGTAGAGCACTACTGCAGCTCCTATGAGGTATGTCTGCTGCCCATCTGGCCACAAGGTCAGGCAATGGATTCTACTCCATCCAGTCCCACATGCTGCAAGGTGATCCATACTCCCTTGCTTCCTTGTGTTTCCTACCTCCTGTCCTCCTCCCCATCAGCATCACACACTTTGAAAGCATTCTAACAGAAACTTGTCAGCTATCCACTCTCCTCATGGAAATACCTTCTGAAAACTCACCACTTCCCTTCAGACTCAACCAACAGTTTCTGTAGCTGGCTCCAGCCCAGCTACATCAGCACAACTTTCATCAGCAAACACAAATGTACCCGCAGCCACGTCTCTGCAGCCAGGACTGCTTCCCTGCAGTCACTCTGGAGTGTCTGCAGAGCCAGGTCACCCAGTCACGAATCAGCCCTGACGCTCACACAAGGAGCTGGAAGCCTTTCAGGCACAAAGGTGGCCCCTGCAGAGCCACACACTCCTACAAGTGCTGCATGCAAGCAAAAAAAATCTACCCATATACCAAGTATTTAGCTATTATCTTCAACAGCTTGTGTTTTAGTGTCTTATTGTTACCAATAGCACTCAGGAATTAGGTGAGATACCCAGAGAGAAAAGTCTTCTCCCTCGGGTCCTGCACTCACCTGCCTCATGCTGTAGGCAAACAGGAACCCCACATTGTAGCGCACTTCCCGCAGCAAGGACACAGTCTGCTGGTGATCTTCCTCCGTCTCTCCGCAGAAACCAGCAATGAAATCACTGCTTAAGCTCACTCCTGTAAGAGAGACACAGCTTTACAGCTCCCTCAGGGAAGAGAGGAACGCTTCACTCAAGGACAGCGAGATACAGCTGTGCTGAGCTCAGACCCAGCCTGAGGGACCCCCTACCTGGAATCGACTCACGCACGTGCTGTACAAGCTCTAAATATGCTTCTCTTGTATATCTGCAAAGAACAACAGGGATTTGCTAATCAGAAAACCACAACATCGAAGAGGAGAAAGCAGCACCCCAAAAGCAGGCAGGGTGCAGGACTGCCCGTGGGGACACTCACCCCCGTCGCATGGTCTCTAGGACTCGCGTGCTCCCGCTCTGCGCTGGCAGGTGAAGCTGTTTGCAGATGTTGTGTCGCTCCTGGATCAGCTGCAGGACCTGCAATGGGCAATCGGGAGACAATGTTACAGGCAGCTCTGCTCAACCAGGATGCCAAGAGAAGAGTCTTCCCTGGGTAAAAGGCAGCAGATTCCAAACCTGCCAGCTTTAGCACAAGCATTTACCTCTGGGAGCTGCTGTTCCCACCCTGTGATTCCGCGTTCCCTCTGGGAAGGAAGCGCAGCCCACACACAATCATATCTCACAGTTCAGAGCTGCCTGCCCTCAAGTAGGAGTCTGGGTGTTTATTCTACACTTGCCTCATCAGGAAAATCCTTGGGGTGTGGAGAGGTGAAACGGATCCTCATTTCTGGATCAATCCTAGAAACCTGGTCTAGAAGATGTGCAAAGCGCAAGCCTCCTGGTTTAGCTTTGTAGACTGTGCTAAAGCCACGACTGAGCCCTGGGGCAGCAACTGATTGAAACTGCACCTCAGACGTGTCTCGAAAGCTGTTGACGTTCTGACCCAAAAGGGTCACTTCCTTCACTCCCTGCAAAGATAAACAGAGAGCAAAAAACATAACCCGGTCAGGATGATTGAGCTGCAGAGGCAGCTGCTGTTTCATTCGTACTTCAAGAAACCTTCATAGGAAGCTCTCCCTTCCCTGTCTGTCTGTCTCAGACTATTACACAGGGAATCAAAAAGCCACTGGTGGAACCCTCCGGTAACCGCATCCCAACGGAAAAAGGCGGTATCACTGATCCAAGGTGTCACTGCACACACTGTCACCAAGGACCATCCCCTGCCTCACCTGGTCTGAGAGCATCCTCACTTCCTGCAGGATGGAGGCGACGGGGCGGCTCCTCTCGCGGCCACGCGTGAAGGGCACGATGCAATAGCTGCACATGTTGTCACAGCCCCGCATGATCGATCTGCCCAGAGGTGAAGACCAGGTCACACCACAATCGCTCCAGAGGAATTAATCGTGTCACATCCTGCCCCACTCAGACCCAGCCCAGCTGCAGGACACACAGCGCTGGCTCTGAATGCGGCCCACACTGCTCCAGGCAGCGCTGCCTCCTGCGTGCCCCCTTCACACCTTTTGATTTCCTGAGCGCATTTCCAACAAACTTGGGAAGTAACTACTGAGGCACAGACTTGCACGGCAACATGGCCGAGGTGAGAGATCCCTCTGCAGCCTGTTCCCGCAGACAGTGACACTGTCCTGTGCCCCATGGCCACACTGAGCAGAGTCTGATTTTGTGTTTTGGCATCTTATTATCAAAACCAGACAAACGGAAACAAAACCAACAGAAGTCACAGTGCATGCAGGATCACAAGAACTAAATAGGAGAACCTGGGGCAGGACACAGCAGAAGGCAGGGGATGCGAGAGGCACAGAGCTCAGAAAGGCACAAATGTCGGTGGGACAGAAATCACTTGGTGCAGCACAGGGCTCAGACAACCAGTGCTCTCCAAGGAGAGGAGGAACCCAGACACCGCACCCCTGGGCAGCTGCTGTCACCGACACGGCTGCTCCGCACAGCAGTGTTCCCAAACAGAGCCGCGGAACCGCGCACAGGGCAAAGGTACTTACACAAATGCTGTGGTGCCACCCGCACTGGTCTGCACAGGCAGGATATCTGCGTAAGTCTCATCCAGTGACAGCAGGACGTTGGCAGCTTGCTGGCCAGACTCTGCCACGGCCAGCAGCCGCGGGAGGTCACGGTACGCGTCAGGGCCTGCCACAATATCGACCAGCTTCTCCCTGTGCAGGATCTCCTCCTTGAGCCTCTCGGCCATACATCCTGCGCCAAAGAAGGGTCCTTGTGAGGCAGTGCCCATTACACCTCTGTACCCCTTCCTGGCTGCCCTCCCACTGCAGAACAAGCCTGATGCTGCCAGAGGGGACAAGGGAAGGTAGCACGATGGGTTGTGGCACAGCAGCGTGTCATACACTGCTGCGCATCCTGACAGGTACCCAGGATCCCGATGCGGAGAGGCGGGCGAGCCGGCTGCCGCCGGGCTTTCAGCGCCTTGAGGTGCCGCAGGCGATTCCAGATGGTCTGCTCTGCCTTCTCCCTGCCAGGGCAGGACAGTGCCATTACCAACCAAACAGCTGTCACTCCTGTCAAACAGCTGCTGTTCCAATCAGACAGACACTATCCTGATCAAACAGCCACTATTCCGATTATCACACTTCAACAGTCCTGCAACATGAAGTGGCCCAAGTGCCTTGAGAAGAGAACTCAAAGACAGGGAATCATCCACCTGATGATCTGATGGCACGAGAAAGTGCCATTTGTGGTGTGATTACAGTTTTACTCTAGCTTATCTACCATCACTTTGCTCGCTTGGGAGCATCTGCCCTGCAGAGACTCAGGGACAAAGCTCTTGCGGAGACAGTCTGCCTGAGCCAGCCAACGTGAGCTACCTTCCAATGACACTGAGCACACAACATCTGCCACATTCAGAAAAAAAAGCGAAATTCTCTACATATTTACCCCAAATTTCCCTTAAACTTATTTTCCAAATTTTTAAAGCACAGGCTCTGTACTGGGCAGATAGTCAATTCAAGAGAAAATAGAATAAAAATATTTAAAATCATTAAAGGACAAATATGCACAGATTTCTAATGGCCCATGATGTATACACAGAGCTTACATTACCAAAGAGCTTCTTGCTCTACAGAAAAGCAATTAATAGCACAACTAATGTTACATGTTGTAGCATCAGCTAGCTCTACCCCCAGCTACACAGGCAGTTTAAACATCTGCATGCTCTTTTATACACACAACGCATTTATTGCCTTGGTTTTCAAATGGTAATTCCTTAAAAACTGTCCAAAACCAACAGCGACAAAAGTTTTCTTACCTCACGGAACAGGTGACGAGGAGAATCACATCTGCCTTAAATGAAAACAGCAAAAAAGGAAAAAGAATTTGTAAAAGCGAAGTGGTAAGTACTCATACTCTGCACAGGAAACCTGACTAAGCAGACTACAAAACTCATTTAACTCAGTGAAAAAGATCTGCCCAGGTGCATGGCAGGTTTCTGCAGAAGACAAGCAGAGTGTTCCAGTAAATGGCAGAAGTAAACTCAGACAAAGATGAGTCAGGAGCATCCCGCTGTGTCCAATCCCTCTCCGACTGAGAGGAAACCCAGCAGTTTAAAGACAAAAAAAAACCCTGAAAAAAACCAAACCTCACAGCTTTCTAGCACACATTAAGTAGTTTCCTCTACTCCCCAGAACTTAGACTGCAAAAATCACGACATCCCACAGGACTGCGCTGCAGACAGAGGCCAGGACATGCAGGCACAGCACAGGGCGGCGCCTCCAGACCGGTTGCTGGTTCCCACCTCAGCCAGGTTGCTGGTCCTCGTGTAGCCATTCTTCTGCAGGACGGCCCAGGCGATCTCGGTGTCGTTGACGTTCATCTGGCAGCCGTACGTCTCCAGGTACACTGCAATAAAGGTGCCGTGACACAGCCGTCTGCCTGGGTGCTCTCAGGGACCCTCTCCATAGGAAGGAACTTCAGTCCCACCGTGGGAGAGTCAGGCAAGCTGCATAAAAGCTGCTTCACTTGCAGCCCATACCGAAAGGATAAAACAAACACAAAGACAGACTCTGGGGATCCCAAGAGCCTCAGGGCACGTCACTGCAACACCACAGGTCGAGACTGTGCCTGGCGCCTGGCAGAGAGGCAGAGGCCGTGTTGTTACTGAGACACAGCATCGAGTGCAACAAGCCAAGAGCTCTGCCCCAGCCCCGAGCTCTGCCCCAGCCCCGGCTGCCAACCCACACACGGACCGCGGGACGAGTCAGGGCAACCAATCCCCGGTGCACCTGCACGGCCGGCGAGACACAGCAACGGGTACGTGGGCAGCGAGCTGGACTTCTGCTAACGCTAAAATAACCTTCTGACCCCCAGGGCACCCGAATAACCCGCGTGTCCCGTGCACGCTGCACTGACCCCGCTCTGGCTGCGGGGCACCACGAACCCGGCCCGGCCCCGGCCACCCCCCGGCTCCCGGGCCCCGCCACGGACCTCTCCCGGGCCCGGGGGGAGAGCGCGGCTGCGGCTNGCAGCGCCCGGCGCCAGGGCAGCATGGCCGCGCCCGGGGGAGCGCTTTGCGGGACGGACGGGCAGGAATGGGGGCGGCCCCGCCGTGCGCCGCCCAAATGGCCCCGCCGCGCCCCCGCCCCTGGGCGCTGCGTTCCGCCGTTCCCGCCCCGCTGCCGGGCGGAGACGGAGCCTCCGAGGCGGAAAAGAGAAATAACGAGGAAAACATGACGGTGTGTGGTACTTTGCCACGACCGCAGGGATAAAAATAACCGAAACGGGCGTTCCCCGGCGCCTGCGGCCGCCCCCGGGCCGGTGCGAAGGGTCCGGGAAGGATAACACGGACATGACGGTCACACAACCACAGCCCCCACCGGCCGCCTTTATTGCCATCAGCTGCCTCCGACACGGCAGAGGCGGGAGGGGAGGGGGCCGGGGGCTTGGGGACCCCCCAGCAGCGCCGGGTGAACCCGGGCTGGGGATGGGGGGTTCAGCTCCAGGGGCGCTGGTGCTGCTGTTCCCAGCTGCCATCAGCTCCGGCGGTGGGGCCGAGGGGAGGGAAGGGGAGACGGGGGCAGTTTTGGTGCTCGAGGTCCCTCTCATCGCTTTATCTCCCTGCCTGGGGCTGAAATTGCACGTCTGCTCCCAGCAGCAGGAAATTCTGGGGGAAAAAGAGAAAGAAAGGGGTTGTGCCCAGTCTGGGCGGCTGTGCCCCCCAGCACCCACCACATCTCAGGCAGGGAGGGCAGATGGGCACAGGGGGTTCTGCCAGCCCCGCTGACAGATTTTAGGCCTGGGACATTCCCAAACCATTTCACAGCTCCACCCTTCCATAAATGCTCAGAATCCCTGTAGTGACACCCTCTGGGGCTTCCCCAGTGTCCCCCACAACAGCAGCTGCTCCCCAGGCCCTGGCCGGGCTCCTGCCCCCAGCCTGGCTGTGGTGCCGGTCCCGCTGCAGGCAGATGTGTCTGGCAGCAGCTGCTCTGTGCTCGCAGGCAGCATCCTGCCCAGGGAACGCAGGGGCTGGGGGGCAATGCTGCTGTAGAGCTGTGTGTGCTATAAAAAACATCGTGGGAAACTCAGGCCCCGGGTTTAAGAACTGGGGGAAGACGCGGTACTGCCCAAGGGGTACAGAACCCAGACCTGGCCCATGCAGAGGGGAAAAGCAGAACCCAGACCCAGCCCATGCAGAGAGAAAAGCAGGGCTCTGGTGTGCAGCTGTGCCGCTGGGATCCTGGCTGAGCATCCCCTCGAGCCCAGCACAGGCAGGGGAACGGGCTCCTCACGCCAAGCGGCAGGCAGGGGCTTGGTGTAGCAGGACTGGCCCTGGCCAGGTGCTGCCCTCACTCACCTGGTGGAACCGCACAAGGATGTTGGAGAGCTGGATCCTGTCAGGCAGCGGCAGCGGGAAGCCCTGCCCTAACCTGGCTGGAAGAGATAACACACATGGACGTGGTGGGATGGAAGGGGAGCAAGGGGAAGCACAGGCCATGCAAAGCGAGTGACCACCTCCTCCCCCCGGCCCTTTCTTTGTCCATGCTGCTCCCTGGGGGAGGCAGAGGAAATCCCTAAACCCCTCTTGAGCTCCACAGAAGGTCTGGGGGCTGCATGTTGTGCCATGGCACCCCCTGCCAGGTCCCTGGCAGCCACCAACACCACCCTCGCTCCATGTGCTGGGAGTCATGGGAAGCAGCGAGCGGGGGCGAGGGTCTGGAACACGTTAGGATGTGCAGCAGGCTGAGTTTTTCCATTGCATTCACTGCTGGATGAATGTCACAGCACCAAGAGGCTCCTGCATGACACTGCCCGCAGCCTTCACCAGGCACCTTTGCTGCTGTCTCCTGCCCTCACTGCAGCTTTATCCACCCATCAGGCTTGGCAACAGGGATTTAATTAGTGAGCTGGGCCTGCTCAGACAGAGCAACCTGGCCAGCAACTCCTCCAGCACCCCCATTCTCCCCAGCAGGTTCTCACCATTGAGACGTGGCAGCAGGATTTTGGAAGCCACAATGTTCATGACAGACTGCAGCGTTCGCACCTGGGGGCAGAGAAAGGGGCAAGGAAAAGAGCTTTAGTCTGTGGGAGAGCAGGTGATTGGTCACTGGAGGATAATTAGGAAAAGGAAACAAGACAGGAGCTGGGACGGGCACACGCATCTCCAGAGAGCAGCGGCTCTGTCTGGCCACGCTGGTGCAGTGGGAAGCGCAGCAGTGAGAGGCAGCAGCAACTGGTCCTGCACCCACCCCAGCCCCGCAGGCTGAGGGGTCTGTGGGGTCAGCACAAGGTCCTGGGTGCAGCCCCAGGCCCTGTGTTGGAGGCAGGGGAATGAGCCCCCTCCTTGGCCCCCAGCAGGCTCTCACCTCCATGGTCACGGCCAAGGACGGCTTACCTGGAAAGTGCCGACATCCGACTGCTTCAGAGAGAATTTAATCCTGCACAGAGATAGAGGTGATGCTGTCATGGCTGTCCCCATGGGGGGAGCAAGTCCCACCTTGGTGCCACCTGCTGATGGTCGTGGGGCTCCCGCTCCCTCCAGCCCCAGCTCTTCCCCTCTGTACCCCGTCCTCAACTCTGGGACCTCCCCACCTCACCTCTGTCCCCAGGAGCCCAGAGCAGAAGCCTCCCCAGCCCCCCAGCGCTGCTCCCACTCTACCTGCCCACAGTCAGGCTCCCAACAATGTTCCCAGATCTCACATCCATGACGGCAGAGACGTTGGCTGTCTGGGGGGAGAATGCAGAGCTCTGGCAGTGCTCACCCCCTCACCCCAGTCCAGACCCCTGGGGAATGGCCCAGACCAGCTGAGGCAGGTTTACACAGTTAAACCCAGCATTGGTCAGCTTGGGTGTTTTCCTGTTGGGGACACCCCATGGCAGGGCTGATTTTGGACCATGAGCAGCCCGTCTCATGGCAGAGCTCGCAGCAATGGCTCCGCATCACTAAGCACAGCAGGAGGAGGGTGCACAGCTCCAGGTGCCGTTTCAGCACCGCTGAGGAGTGGGGATGAGCCCAGCAATGGGAGCTGCCCCGCCAGGACTGGTCAGTGCCGCAGGCTGAGCCCAACTCACCAGGCTGAGGAGGAAGAGGGGAGCCAGGCTGGTGTCAGGGAGGACAGCATACGCCTGCACATCCACCATGGGCTGCAGCGAGAGCCCCCCAGGTCCAATGCTCAGGAATGGGGCGGATGGGGTGGAGAGCCTGAACTTCATTGGCAGGTTCGGGTACTTCGTCTCCAGCTGCAGAGGAGCAGGGAGAGGGTGGAGATGGTGGTACAAACCCCTGCGCCTCAGGGAGAGCAACATGCACGGAGCAAACCCCTGTGCAAAGAGCAGGAGCTGCAGGGGTCAGGACAGGACCACTGACCTGGGGAAGGAAGGCTGAGAAGGTGGAGGTGTTCAGGTGGAAGTCAGCACCCTTCGGGATCTGCGGGGAGGGGGTGGTCACACTGGGGTGATGCAGCATGGCTGAGCTGTGGTGGGATCAGCCCGCTGCTGCCGTGCCCCCATCGCACAGCCCCCTGCTCTCAGTCTCAGGCAGCTTGTCAGAGGAGCCAGGAGAACACCCCGAGTCCACAGGCTACCACTGAGATCCCCTGCAAACGGAACCCGCTGCCCAGGGGCACAGGGTCAGCCCCGTCCCAGCCGCTGCTCACCATGGAGTCTGAGATCTCAAAGACCAGCGCCCCGGCACTGTGGTAGGCAAAGCCAGCAGTGTTGAAGAAGTAGCTGGAGGCTCCAAAGTAAACCATGCGGTCATGATCCGGGGGGAGGTCCAGCGGCAGTGGAGGGAAGGGGACGGTGGAGCGGTTGGCCAGGGAGAAGAACTCGCCCTAGGAGGAGGGAGAGGGGTGAAGCAGGAGGTACCTGAGCCCGTTCCCACCTGTCTGCGGCGATGGCATCAGCCAGCTCGAGGCTCCCCAGCGCAGCCTCTCACCTTCAGGCCAGTGTCCAGGGAGAGGGCGGTAGTAGTCGGGGGTGCCACCAAGGCGTAATCGATGCCAGTCATGGCGTCTATTCTGGCTGTGACTGTAAGACATGGGACAGATAGATCAGTGAGGGGAGGTGGCGCGAGGACACTGGGAGCAGATGCCTCTGCTGGCATCCAGGCAGAGCTGTGCCTGGGCTGCCCGGTGCACCAGTTCAGTCCCAGCTTTGTGTGTGTGCGCTTCTGTTGAGAAGCAAAAATCCAATTTCCCTCCTAACTCCATTTTTCAGCCACACGGACTAACTCTGGAGCAGAGGAGCAGTTGCGGTCCCTTGGCTGTGGCAGCCCGTGCTCCCCCCAGCTCTGGAGCACAGTGCATTGGTGGCTGCATGCATGGCTGAACGGGTGCATGGTGACAAGTTGCTGCTTTTACAGCTTTCCCAGCTCCCAGCGTGGGTGCAGAAGTACAGGGAAATTGGGAGCGGGCACAAGGTAAAGCACTGTCCTCACAGCTGGGAAGGAATGCTTCTGAAACCCCGCACGGTGCCCTCTGGTACCTGGCAGGGTCTGGGCGTAAGGCTGGAGCTCGTTCCGCACGGCCTTGGCCACACTGTCACAGACCTGTGGGCAATAGAGGCAGCGAGGTTGAGGGAGGGCAGCTCTGCCAGGGCGAGTGGTTCACCCCACTGGGTTAAAGCTTCAGCCGCACTTTCTGCTTTGCTGCTCGGTGCTGGTTTTATTCCTTGCAAAAACCTGCTTAAATAAAAATCCCTTCCAACTCAGGACTTTCTATGATTCTATGACCAAGACCTCCCAGTGACCAGGATCTCCCCGTGACGGGCTTCCCTGCACCGGGGGCACAAGGGCTGTCCAGACCGGTGCAGTGGGAGCAGGAGGTGGCCCCAGTGCGATGCTGTCCCAGCCCCTGCCATCTCCTGCCCATCGCCCCTCGCTCTCACCCATGGAGAAGGACACCAAGAAACGTGTTGGGCAAAGGGGCCTGGAGGAGGAGCCCAGGGCAGCCCCGGTCTCCTTGGAGCCCCAGAGCTGCTCCCTTCCAGGAGGCAAAACAGCAGAAAAGGTGTTTGAGCCCCAGCTTAGCTCCTGCTGCCAGCCCATCTGCTGCCGCGGCCTTGAGAAGCCTGGACACGGCACCGGGAATGGCGCCCGGGCAGGAGGATGTGCTGTGGGAGCGGGATTTGCCTCTTCTCCAACTGCTCCTTCTCGAGCAAGGTTCACATCCAGGGAGGCTGCACCGCCTGCCAGGCAGCCTTGTTCTAATTACTGCTAACAGCTTGTTGCCATGTCTTGTTGCAGGTCCCCTGCATGTAGGCTTTTGTACGGGGGGACAGGACCAGACCCTCCCCGACACACTGTTAGAACAAGACAGCAAATGTCTGAACTCCAGAAATGGGGGTTTCCCCTCAGCGCTCCCCAAAGCACACGGGGTTATGGCTGGTTAAAGGACAGCTCCGAGCGGGTTTCCTCTGTTAGTCAGTTTGGCTGAGGTGTAAGATCTAATTAACTGACCACATGGAAAGAAAAGGCTTTGTTAATTAGTAACCAATTACACTGGGGTTTGGCAGAGGCTGTGGGTCTCAAATTCAGCCTAGCCACATGATGCTATGGAGACTGCAGTCAGTGTTGCCTGTTTTCACCAAGTGGGCAGCACTAATGCACCCATGTGTCGTGCTCCAGTGCAATCTCTCCATGTGCTCTGATCCCTCATCTCAGCTACCAGCAAGGGCTGAAGCCACTAGGAGAACCCAAGCGCTGCCCCCGCTCACGTACCTTCCCCTCCAGGGCCTTCCGCAGCCTGGACTCAATGGCCTTGCGGAAGAGGTTGTAAAGCCACCTGCAGAGAAAATCAGAGAGCAGTCCCTGAGCCCAGGGGCTGCTGCAGGAGTATGTGCTGGAAAAAAGGAGACACTAGAGATTCTGGACACTGGGGACAACCATTCCTGCAGCAGCTTGGTGTCTGGCTTAGATGTGCAGCCGCGGCAGGACAAATCAGACCAGGTTCTAGTCCATTCAGCTGCCTCTCCGAACAAGAAGGGCATTGCCAGAGCCCAGAGGAGCTGCCTGGGGTGTGTGAGCAGGCAGGACGGGCAGTCCCAGGGACCACAGATGTGCCAGCATCTTATCCCTGCACCGGGGCCTGGGAGCCAGTTTCCGCAGCAGAGGGGCCACGTGTGTCATTTCTAGCCTTGCGTGGTGAATACGTACGACAGCTTGCCCGAGAAGTGCACGCGGACTTTGGAGATGCGGGTGCTGCAGCTGGATGTGTCAATGGTGGGTTTCCCGGAGCTGTCGCTGCCCAACCTCAGGTCGATTCTGATATAGATGTTCTCCACCTCCAGGTTAAATGAACCGCTGGACCGGCTGCAGGGAGAGGAACACAAGAAAGGGATGTTTCTCACCAGTGAGTCGTGGTCAAATCCAAACCAGCCAGAGCTTTGAGATGTCTCTAATTAGCTCAGGCTGTTCCTTGTAGTGAGCACCCAGAGACCAGCAAGGCTTTCAGACTCAGGGAAACCAAATCGCACTGGAACATAAACAAGGAGAGGTCACCTTTAAATGGAGAGGACCAAGAGCAAGTGTGGGAGATGGAAGAGAAGAAGGAGAATTGATACACAGCTCCTCTGTCATCCACCTTGTTCTTGCCTCCCACCCTGTTTTAACCATCTCAGTAGCTTTACAAGTGGCAATGACCCCTGCCCACCCCGGCCCTGGCTCAGCTCTGTCCCTGCGGGGGCTCGGGAAGGTGCCCCCAGTGCGAGCAGGAGGGACGGTCCCTCACGCCCCAGGTGCCACAAGAGGGGAGATGGTGTCCACGTTGCTCCCCAGCCACTTGCAAGTGTGATAAACGCTGCCTGGCCAGCTCCAAGGGCTCCCAGCACAGAGTGAGACCTTGGGCTCCCCTGGGGCCAGGATGTACCCCAGGGTGAGTGGCTTCCAGATGTGCATTGGGAACACAGCAGCTGTGGGAAAGACAAGTCAGCACATCTGGAGAGAGTGAAGCAACAGCTGCCCAGATACAGGGGGGACAGAGAGGGGGACACAGAGTGAAGCCCCTGAGCAGGGCGGAGGGAGCTGGGCACATACATTAATCCGTACTTCACCCGCCAGTTCCCATTCAGCTCAGCGAAGGCGTTGGAGATGGAGACCTGCAGGCCCACGTTGGGGACCAGGGAAATTCGCGAGTGCGGCAAGTGGAAAGTGCGAAGGTCCAAACTAAAAATAAAAATAAAAAAAAAAGACGTAAGTCACATTACAGGGGTGGCCTCACCTGTGGGCACACAGCTGGGGAGGGAGGGGGGGAAAGAGGGAGGGAGTGGGGTGAGTGGCCAGCAGCATCCTCAGCTCCCGTCCTGCCGCGGCACAGCCGTGCCTGGCAGGGACACGCAGAGCAGAGCAGAGCAGCGCCTTGGGAAACGTTGTCCCCACAGCCACCCACAGCAGCTCCAAACTGTGCACAGCAGGAGTGAGAGGTGCAACGGGGCAGCGAGGAGCTGGGCCAGGGCACAGGCAGGACTCACTCCGAGATCTGATAGTGCACTTTCCCCAGGAGACGAAAATCACCCGAGATGTCCGGCAGCTTCAGCCGGGCTAGCTCCTTCTCCAGGATGGCGATCCCCTGCTGGTGGGCTGCAGGGGCAGGGGGAAAGCGTCACCACCACCCGCTGGTACCAGGGCTGCTTCCCACTGCCCAGGCCACCTTTATTGCTAATCTGGGTGCACAGAGCCCTGTGAGCATACAGGGAATGCTGCCTGACATCTGCTTGCAAGCCCCAGGGGCAGGTGGTGGCCAGGAGGCACAGAAAGGGAGCAGAGGTGCCAGTCCTGGGCTGGGCACCCTGCAAGGGTGCGGGAGGTCCCAGCACTGCGGGCAAACCTGGCTGGAGCACACGACCCAGGGAGCAGCACAGCACAGACGGCGCTGCACAGACGGGCGCTGCAGCCCTGCATCCCTCTGGGGAGACATGTGTTTCCCTCCCGCACGGCCAGCAGAGCTGCCGGGTAAATGAGCCGTTTCTCTTGCAGTGTATTTCCATCCATAACCATGCTCTACTGAAGCCGAGGCCCAGCCTGCCTCAATAACCCAGCATGGGGCCCATCCATCTCCATCACTGCCCCCTGCAGCTCCCCGCTGCAGCTCCTGCAGGGTTCACGGCTCAGCTGCCCCACACGTGCTGTGACCGGGGGACCCCCCAGCCCTGCGCATCCACCACCTGCCCAGGCAGAGCCCCTGAGACCCCGTGGGGCCGCACACCCCGCAGGGCTCCAGGAGGGGTGGTGCAGGCAGGCAAGTGCATCTGCAGGGACCCCTGGGCAATGGTGTGTTTGGCACCCATGGCCAAGGGTTCTCCGTCTGCCCCAGGACCCTGCACTCTGTGAGCAAGCACCCACCTCTGCCCCTTGGCCACCTGCAAAGAGGGAAAGCAGAAACCAAACCCACCATAGTCCAGGCCTGCCTGGGTGATCCTGACCACGAAGCCGGGGTTGGTGGCACCGGTGAGTGCCAGGCACAGGGCCAGTGCCCCACACGCCACTGCCAGGCTCTGCGCTCGCATCCTGGCTGCCCCGCAGTGCCGCTGCCGGGCTCTCCTCCCGCGCCGCCTTTATATCCCTGCCAAAACGGGAACCGCAGCGAGGTGGGTGTGCGGAACAGCTGCCGCGGGGCGTCCCCGCAGCCCCAGGACTTCCTGCTGGGCCACCGCCCCGCACCTCAGCACTGCTGGCATCCACACCAATGGCACGGCACGCCCGCACCCCACGGCACCGTCACCACAGAGCGGCCTTGGGACACAGCCAGGGCTAAAGAAAGCAAGTTACAGTTTCTCGCCCCATGCAAGCAGACCCTGGGTCCCCCACACCCATGGGGCAGCTGCCTGCACTGGGGTTGCATCAGGGCACCTAAATCATGGGGTACCCTGCGCCTCCAGCCCTGGCACCAGGTTCTGTCACAGAGCAGCCTTGTGTGGAGGGGATGTCCAGCACACCAGGAACAAGCCCCAGGTGCAAAACTCCTGGAGCCCTGACGTGTCCCAGCTCTTGGGCTCACAGCAGCTGGAGCTGGCTGCAGCCAGGCAGGAGGGGCATCAGCCCATAGCCCCCGCTGGACCCTCCCTGGCTGCAGGACGGAGGGGAGGGAAGAAAAAAAACATGTAAGCTACTTTCATTTCCCATCGGGGAAGCGGCAGGAGTAGGCACAGGAAGCCCTCGGCAGCTGATGCAGACAGATCTCATGCTACATCCAGGGAAGTCCTGGTTGCCAGAGGCAACATCCCTGATCAGGAGCTTGTGAAATGCAGCTATTGCTCAAGCACAGCCCAGGGCCTTCCCCATGGCACTACAGCCCCTTGAAAGCCGGGGCAACAGGAGCAGAGCCTGAGGTGTTTGGAGAGCTGCAGGCTCTTGGACCTGCTCTGCCTTTCTTCCTCTGTGTTTCAATCAGGGACCCTTGCAGGCTGCTGCGGTCAGGTACAGGGCAGGAGAACAAGGACAGAGCAGCCCAGCAGGTCTGGTGCTGGTGGTGCCTGCTGGAGACAATGGCCAGGGAAGAGCCACATCCCACGGGCACCCAGGCAGCATCCCGGGCTGAGATCCCCCCATCTGTGCTGGCCCCGACCCACCCTGGGGACCAGGAGCCCGTGGGCAGAGCTCATGTTGTCCAGAGACAAGAAGCCAACAGCAGAGCAGAAAGTTGAGAGGCCAAGTTCCCATTGGGTCCTCATCAACGCTTTGCTGGGTCTTGCTTGGTGTGGACAAGGTGCTCCCGAAACCCTCCTGTGCATGACACTGCATCTCAGCAGAGATGTTTTGAAACAATATTTAAAATATTCAGGATGAGCATTGAGGAAGCAGAACCTCTTCAATGAAGAGAAATGAAATTTCATGGAGATCAGCACAGAGAGGAAGCAAAACCAGAAAGTCTTCCTTCTGAGCATGAGCAATTTAAAGCTGAACTGAAAAGACCCTTCAAACAGCACAAATCCTGACCAAACACTCCTGTGTTTGGTGACAAACAGCTAAAAGCACACCTAACACCTGGGCCATTCCCGGTAGCACTTTGTGTGAGGGATGACAGCAGGGAACTGAGCATGAAGCCCTACCCAGCCCTGCGGAGGGGACAGGGCTTCACCTGCCAGCTGGCTGTGCTGGGGACACACTGGTGTCCCCAGGGCTGGGGTCTGCTGTGCAGGAACAGGCATCGTCAGATGGGATGGGCTGGGAGCTGTGGGACGTCCCTCTCCTGTGCCGCAGCTGTCCCCTGCCAGGGCTGTGGCTTGGGACCCGTCCCTGCTGTCCCCAGGCCACCCCCAGGCCAGGGCTTCCTCTGGCCCCGCCACTCAGCGCACATGGGCAGCTCCCCATCCTGCCTGCAGCTCTTTCCACATCTTGTGTGGTGCAATGTCCCAAACCACCCTGCCACCGCAGGCTGGGGCTCCCCGGGGCCTCAGGGTTGAGCTGTGCCCCGGTTCCCTCCCCAGCAGCCACCAGCTCGGGTGCCCTGTGTGCACTGCCCCTCGGAACCCTGTTCCAGGGTACCCCGGCACAGGCTGCTGCACCCCAGCTGTCCCAGCCCCGTTGCTGGCAGGTGTGAGGCAGCGCGGTGGCTGCTATTGATCCCAGGCTGTGAGCGAGGACACCCGGGCACGTTTGCTTTCTTCAGGAAAATTCGGCCACATCCTTTTCCTGCAGTGCCACAACTGCCCTGGGATTTCCCCAGGGCTGGGCAGTTCTGCGGGTGCCAGCGGCATCGCAGTGGTTGCCGGCGGCACCGCTGCCGTTCATCTGCTCTCCCTGAGCCCCGGCAGAGCTGCAGGCTGGCAAACACTCTGCTGGGGAAACGCAGGGGAAAACCCGGGGAACTTAGCAAGAAAAGTGAGAGCAACCCAGCTGGTTTTGGGGGGAATTTGGAAAAACAGAAGTCCACAGTCAGAAATAAAACCTCCCCCTATGCATCTCCAGTCAGGACAAGTTCACTGCCACCAACAGAACTGGGCTCTGACCAGAACTGTGGCCACCATGGTTATCCCTAGACCCACAGGGACATCCCCTAGAGCTCAGCAAGACCCTGTCAGCGTTGAGATGGGGGAGTCTGTGGCTCTTGCCCACTCCCACATGTGTGGGTTCACTGTCCCACCCACACCTGCGAGTCCCTGACAACCTTGGATCAGCAGCATCTTAAAATACGGCCTGGAGATGCTCGGGGGCTCCTGCACTGTTTTCCCAGCTGCAGGATTGGCCTGACCCAGCCCCAGCTGCTCCTGGAGCCGGGAGGGCTCTGTGCCAGCGCGGGGTCACCGCTGACGCCAGCCCTGACCGCTGCATCCAAAACAGGCAAATGGAAACACTCGGGGACCCAAGTGCTAACAACACAAGAGTCCCGCGGGACACGGTGAATGGCTGTGCTGACAGACAAGGACCCTGGCAGCAGGGACATGGCCAGAAGCAACAAGGCTCTCAGACAGTGTCCCTGACACGGGGCTCACCACCCTCACCCTCCCTCTCCCCAACACCCTGGTGACATCCCAGGGGTCCCCATGGGAGCAGCACTGCAGCCAGAGCATCGTCCCCTCCTGCCCAGGCTGCCATCGCCCCAGACAGGCGAGCTCCTCTCACAGCACAACAGCTCATGAGATGAGGTCTGGGAGCCTCGGGGGAGACAAAAGGGGATGCAGAGAGCCAAGGGGGATGATTTTGCAGAAAAGTAAAAATAAAATGCAGGAATGGTGACCTCAGGCAGAGCCTGGGGGGATCTGAATGGTGGCTCTGTGCCGGTGGAGAGGCAGGGCAAGAGGCCACATACAGCCTGTCCTGGCAGCTGCTGGGGACAAACAGGACATGGAGAGAGGGAGCAGCAGAGGAGGGTGAGCTCATGGGGTCAGGGGCACCCAGGAGGCCCCCAGAAGCTCTGCCTTTTGCTGGGCAGGCTTGGTCTCCAGCGCCGTTCTGTCTGGAGAGCACAGGGAGTTGCTGTGGGTGCTGCAGGGACGTGGGGCTGGATCCAGGGTGGGCTGGTTGAGCGCAGCTGATACAAGCCCCCATGAGCCAGGCTGGGAGCTGCTGCCCTCGGGCACTCCACCATGCTGGGTTCCCCCAGGCTGTTTTGCATCCTCCCCCTCCTGCTCACCAGTCCCAGTGCTGCAGAGGGATCCTACCTACTGGTGCTGGGACCCGGTCAGTCACCCTGCCTGCACCCTGCCCTCCTCCCTGCCCACCCAGCCTCTCCGGAGGTGCATGAGCCAAAGGAAGTTCTTGGGCTCCTTTCAGAGGTAAGCAGGCAATTAAAGAAGGTCAGAGCATGAGCTCATGCTCTCCTCACACTCAGTGATATAAAAAGGCTGCAGCAGAGCACATGAACTAATGCAATTAAGGAGCAATTGGCTGCTGGTGGGGAAGGGAGGAACTGGCTCAGCAGGCCTCAGTTTGCATTAGGGATCCTGGGCAGACGGCTTGGGCAGCGTTTGAGCCGAGGGCCAGTGCTGCACGGAGTCACAGTGGTGCCTGCGGGTCTGTGGCCCTGTGGCCACACCGTAGGCTGCAGTGGTGTTTGTGTCACAGCTGTGCCATGGGCTGCAGTGCTCCAGCCCCTCTGCCCACCCAGTGTGACCGCTGGTGCCTGAGCCCTTGCAGCACTCATGACCCGTACTGGCGACGAGAGGGCTCTCACCAGCTCCCAGGGAAGTGGGAAGCAGACACAAGCCCTCCCTGGCGCTGTCCTCCCTCCAAGAAGCCAGCAGCCCAGCTGTACTTCCTCCCGTCTCGGCTTGTTTTCACAGCGTGTCCTTTGGCTGCTCGCAAATCCCTGGACAAATGTTCATTACTGAGACTGACCCGGCATCTCCGGCCCACGCTGTGGTTGTCCCACCCATCCCTGGTCCTGTCTCCCATCCTAGCCCCAGTCCCATCCTTGAGCCCATGCCTAGGAACACGACAGCGAACAGGACTTGAGCCTGAGCAAGGAGCAGAGGGGCCGGAGTGCCGAACACTGTGCCTGGGCCTGGGGAGCTGTGCTGAGCAGCCGCGGTTTGTGCTGGGATAGACCAAATCTGTGGCTTTGGAGCTTATGCTGATTGTTTTTATAGGAGTTCTGGTTGCTAAATCACACAATTCTGCCTTCAAGTAGGTACTTTCCATCACTGAAACATCCGAAGAGTCATAGGAGACGCTTTTCTTCTGCTGTGCTTTTAGGCCAATTCACAAATGAGAACTCAGAGCTGTGCTAAGTGCTGCGTTTTGAATCCAAACCAGCCCTGATGGATCGCATCAACGCCGGCCTGTGTTTATTTAAAACCAGGGGAGCCGCCGATAGCGCATGGCTGCCTGTACACACACACACGCAGCTTTGCATCTTCCCGGGGCTGTGCTGGACCCCCCGAACCAGGGGCGGCTCTGCCCAGCACCGTGCCGAGGAACCGGGCAGGACCCGCCGGGGCAGCCACTCGCCGTCCCCCCCATCCTCCCGGGGGACGGAGTCGGCGCCGCGTCCGCCCCTGCCCGCCCGTCGCCCTGGGGGCAGCCGGGGGGGGGCCGGGGGAGTCCCCGGGAGGAGCCGCCGCCTNTTTAATCCCAGCCGAAGCGCGGCGGACGGAGCCGGTGGAGCCGAGAACAGCCGCTCGGAGCGCCGGGCGGGGCGGCTGTGGGACGGGAGCGTCGGTGCCGCGGTGCCCCCGGCTCCTCAAAACTTCCCAGTAAACATGGTAATTCCTTCTGCTTTCCTCTCCGCTCACCTTCCCCTCGCTGCCGGTCCCCCCAGCACCGGGTGGGCAGCGAGGGTGGGGGTAGAGGGGGGTGCAAAAGTGTGGTGCGAAGGTGGAGGGTGGGGTGTGAACGTGGGGGTATGAAGGGGGGATGCAAAGGTGGGTGTGGATGGGTGCAAAGGCGGCTGTCTGCTGGGGCAGGCGTGTGCAGGGCTGCAGCCACCAGTGCATAAACTTCCCTGCAAAGTTTGGCAGTGGGATGGGTGCAGCAAGTGGGTGCTGCTGTGTGAGGGTGACCTGGATGCAGGTACAGGGCGCTCAGCGGATCGTTGGATCGTTGCCGGTTGGCCATGCCATTTGCCACCACAGCCGGTGTCAGCCGGCATGCTCCGTTGCCCCGGGCTCCGGGCAATGCTGTGCTCAGCCCTGGCCTCCAGCTCCACTGGGGCTGTTTGTTACCAATGGCATCGGGCCCTGCCAAAGCTGCTGACAGCAAGAGCTACAGGAGAGGGAGAGGAATTGTTATTCAGGGCTAGTCCCGACACTCAAACCTCGCTCCTTCCTGAGCAGGGGGGGAGAAGGGAGATGGAGCTGAGTCACCCTGTGGCTTTGGGCACAAGTTAAACAACTTTACAGCACCAAAACACCAAGCACAGCTCATCCTGTTGGTGTGAACCACTTTAAAAAATATGGGTATTTGGGGAGAAATATCAATCTCTATTTAACAGCACTTTGGCTTATTAAAATGGAAATAGCTTTGCAAATGTAAATCTCCTTATGCTCTCTAATGCCTTTTGTTTCGGCTCAGCACTCCCTTGCAGCTGGTGGAGGGGCAGGGGCTAACTGGTTGCTTTTGGATTTCTAAGGGCTCCCCGGCTGGCCTGGCCTCAGCTTCTCTCGTGAACACAGAGCCGCTGCACCGTGGTTACCCCAAATCCTCCCCCACTGATGAAGTGCTTTGTGACACTCAATGAAAACATTTTTAGTCATTCCAGGCCAAAATACTCCCCAGCATAACCCAGGTTGCATCTGGTACCTCCATCATCAGTGGTTCCTCCCACACTGGCTCACGTTGTCCCCGCTGCTGGACACAATCCTGGGTGCTTTCATTCCATTGACAGTGAAGCAGCTTTGTTTATTTGGTTGATTCATCCTCTGTGCATCCTTTGCTGTGGAGTTTTGGTGGCAGTTTGGAAGATTTTCCTTTTTCCCTGCAGCAGGGCTGTTCCCTGATAGCCCAAGTTTATCCCAGCTGGTTTACCCAAACTCTGGGCATTTCTCCCCAGCTGCCAAGGTGTGAGACCGGGGAGCCAGGCTACCTGTGCCACGGCTGGGGAGGCTGCTCAGGGGCTTAGGGGACTGTGTGGTGAGAGAAAGGGTGCGGGATGGGGCTGCTGGCAGTGTGTGCCTTTGCCCCACGACCAGGTTTGGGGCTGCCTGTCCCCCCGAAGCCGCAGCCTGCCTGGAGCAAAGCCCTGGTCTCGGGGTACCCGGCTTCTCTTTCTGTTTTCATTTGTGTTTTTATCGGTGCCACATGAGCTCAGCCAGGAAGAGTTTGGTTTCAAAAGAGCTGTTTTTGGGATGTGCCAGGGCTGTGCAAGGGTGACCCGGCAGCAGGCTCTGGTGCAGGCAGGGCAGGCAGGGCTGGCCCGTCTCTCCGGGCAGCATGAGGAGCTGACGGATCCCCCTTTGCTGTGACAGAGGGTGGCTCCTCACCTCAGTGCAGGGATGGGGAAGGAGCTGAGCTCGGTGGTGGTCAGGGCACCGGGAAGGGACTTGCCCTCCTCCTGCCGGGCCTGAGGGCAGGAGATCCCTGTGTGGAGACACAGAGAAAAAGTTATGAAGAATTAACCAAAGTGTGACTGGAAAGTGCTTTAGCTAAAGCACATTAAAGCTCATTAAGCTGAATTAACTGCGGCCACTTTGTATAGGCTCCCAGGCCAGGGATTAGCTGCCTGAAACTAATGCCCACCTTCAGATAATCCCACCTTCAGCTAATCCCGCCTTCAGCCTGTAGCCCCCCCGTGCTGCCTGTAGCGCAGCTGGGATTTCACTGCAGCCATCCGACATCTTCCCTTCATGCCCCGCTGTGCCAGCCGGGTCTGTGCAGCTGTCATCCCCTGCGGAGCTGGGAAAGCGAACTCAGAGCCACCAGTTTACATGTGGCACAAACCCAGCGTCGTCGCCCGGTCTGGCAGCAGCACAGGAGAGGGGGCTGTAATCCAGCAGAGCGCTTCCCAGAAAACACTGGGAGGACTAATTTTGAGTTTGGCGAATTCAGCGATGAGTCTGAACTAAAACACCCAATCCATCTTCAGACGTCTGTCCTTCCTCCCATCTGCTGCATCCTGTAGCTGAGCCCTCCATGCTCCATGTTTGGCTGGGCTGAGCCCCTCGGCTCCTCCATCTCCGCATGGCTGTGTACCTGGCAGGGCCACAGCTGCGCTCAGGACTCACCCCGGGCTCCCTAAACCGCAGCCTGACACTGGGAACAGCCGTGGTGCTTGCTGCGCTCTGCACCCGGTTCCTCCCCAGTCTCCAGCCCAGGCAGGTTTGGAGCTGGTGGCATTGCCAGCGTGGGTGGTGCAGGGACCAGCAGAGCCGCGGTGTTGCGGTGCTGTGGTGGCAGGGTGGTGGACACAGGCTCCAGGGGTGATGGCGTCCCATTGCAGGGCCACTCTCCCCACCAGTGACGCTTTCCTCCCGCAGGACGCCGGCTCGCTGGATGCAGCGGTGCAGGGTGCCCTCCAGGCCCTCTACCCCCCATTCGAAGCCACGGCCCCCACGGTGCTGGGCCAGGTGTTCCGGCTGCTGGAGACGCGCTACCAGGGGGACGGTCTCTGCTGCCTGCTGCGGTTCCTCATCCCGGCCAAGCGGCTCTTCGAGCACGTGCGCCAGGCAGCCTGTGTAAGCCCCCCACCCCGCCGAGCCCCCAGAGCCCCCACCCCACCATGCGGGTCTGCCCTGCCACCTGGTCCCTGTGCTGGGCTGCAGCTCCCTCTGCACGTCCCCCTCCCTGCCCTGCAAACGGGACCGCAGTGAGCCCAGCTCCCGGCACGGCTCTGGCACAGAGCCGGGCACACGCCATCCTCGCCATAAGGGCAGGGGGACTCCTGGGTCACCTTGTTTTGCCCCTGGAGAGGCTTCAGTGGGGTTTTCCCCTCTGGGCATCACGCAGCACCCTGGGAACGGCCATGGGCTCGGGTGGCCTTGTAGGGCCCTACTGTGGTTTGGCTCAGGGACATTCCATCAGGTCACCGTGCTCTTCAGCCCCCTTCATGGGAAGGGTGGAACGTGGCAGCAAGAGCACGCTGGCTCGGCTGGGAGGGTATGGAGCCGGCGGGGCTCTCACTCATGCCCTATGTTCTTCCTCCCTCCCAGGCTCCCTACTTTAACTGCATCTTTCTCCATGAAGGCTGGCCCTTGTGTCTGCATGAGAAAGTGGTCGTCCACCTCGCGCCGCTCAACCCCCTCCTGCTGCGCCCTGGGGACTTCTACCTGCAGGCTGAGCCATGCGAGGAGCTCTCGGCACGCATCACCCTCAAACACCTGTCCCTGGACCTGCGCACAGTGGAGGAGACGCCGGTGCCCGAGGCCGCCTATGCACTGCTCTTCACCAACGAGTGGCTGGAGGAGATCAACAGCGACCAGGCCCGGGTGCCCCTGCACACGTGCCTGGTGGCCACCGAGAACGGCGTTGCCCCGCTGCCGTGGAGCAGCATCGCCACGCCGGAGTTCATCGACAAGCCCAAGGCTGCAGCCGATGGTGCGCCCGCGGGGGCTCAGCATGGCCCCGCTCCAGAAACCACAGCTGAGCCAGCAGCACCCAGCACACCCGTGTCCCGCGGCACGGCAGGCATCCCGGCGCCCTACGGCAACATCGCGAGCACAATCCCGGGCTGCAAGGGCACTCCGCGGAAATCAAGCCAGGGCAGGTACCCAGGACTGATCAAGGTGGAGCAGGCTGGGCTGCAGAAGCAGCCAGCTGTGCTGGCCGTGCCCAGCCTCTGCCACATCCTCAGCCAGAACCTGGAGGGCGAGTACGTGGACCTGCTGGAGCCCTCCCGGGAGCAGCTGGACCCGCTGACCGGGTCTCTGACACCCGCCTGCCCGGCGGGGCCGATGCAGGCTGGGGTGACGCTCCCCTGGGTGAATGGGGGGCCGGGGACAGACGCTTCTCTCTGTGGGGGGGCAGAGGAGGGTCCCTGCACCCCATGCCTGGGGTGGACACTGAGCCGGGAGCCAGGGCCACGCAGCCCACGGTGCCGCCACCGCGACTCCTACCTGGCCGCGCTGCAGAACCCACTGAGCCTCAGCCCTGGGCTGATGTCGGCTATCCTGGAGGAGCCAGACGGCCCAGGCCCTGAGCCGCCCCCCACCACCCCTAATGACACTCCTGCACAGCCGGGTCCGGGGTCCAGCAGCCCCACACTCCTTGCCCGCCGTCCCCACAGAGCGAGTCCCAGGGTGCAGGCGGGGGCACAGCCGGGCAGCCCCCAGCTCCCCCCGGCCCCTGCAGGCTCCAGCCACAAGTTCTCCTTCCTGAAGGGGCCGCGGCTCGGGGCGGCCCCTGGGGACGAGCGAGCCGCCAGCCAGCACGAAGGAGCCTGGAAGAAGATATCTGCCATCTACTCGCCTAGGATGGGCAGAGCCAAGCCCACCGGGAAAGGTGAAGTCCAAGTGGGGCTGCAGCACCTGCCTGGGCTCTGGGGGCGCTTTTGCATTTCTCTGCCTGGTTGCACTTTGGCAGCTCCTCTCTCCTGTGTCCCTGCCAGCAGGTATGAATGGGACGGCCCTGGAAAGCAGCGGCTGCAAGAACGGCCCCCTCGTGCCCGGCACTGGCACCCCCGGCCGGGAGCCGCCGGCCTGGCAGGACCTGCACACCGGGCTGCTGCGCTCGGGCATCGTCACCCTGCCAGGTACCGCGGGACCTGGGGGAGGACGGGGAGGCCTCTGGAGGGACAGTGCCATGCTGCTGGAGACGGGCTGCTGGAGGAGGGTTTCAGGGCTTTGCCAGAGGCCAGAAAGCCCCCAAGCAGAAAATTTCCTTTCAACTGGGCAAAAAAATGAAAAACATAGAAGCAAGCAGTCTGCTCCACGCAGCTGCCCTGGTTCCCAGCTGCAGCAAGCCCTCCCACACCATTC
Organism: Pampusana beccarii; assembly: GCA_013399365.1. NCBI lineage: Eukaryota > Metazoa > Chordata > Aves > Columbiformes > Columbidae > Pampusana > Pampusana beccarii. Next base: position 762,650 of record VWYH01004579.1, on the reverse strand, counting down.
CTCACCAGTGAAGCTGTTCAGCTTGTAGCTGCCAAACACTAAACATTTGGCTTCTTCCTTTTCCCCAAGAGCTGAAAAACAGTCACAAAAACCATCTTTTTTTTTTTTTTTTCAGGAAAAACGTCCTCATCAGCTCTGCCCTGGCATTTCCAGGGCCGGCATTGGTGCCAAGAGCCCTCATGGGCTGGCACTGCCCGTCCAGAGGGGCTGGGGCGGTTACACTGGGGTGGCACTGGGACAGCACCGGGGTGGCCGCTGTGCCACCACAGCTGCAGGGTATTAAGCCGGCTGAGCCCCCCTGTGCCGAGCTGGTGCAGAGCCCATTCCTGCTTGGTGAGCAGCAGTGGGGCCAGTGGGAGCTCCAGTGCCGCAGGGTGCTCAGGGCTGGGGGTGCAGCTGGCGGGTGCTACTGGAGGGGCCACTCACCCGTTTCCCTGCAGGAAGCTCGGACAAGCTGGGCAGGGCCCTGCTCCAGGTCACCACCAGCGGTAGCGCCTGGGGGACCACGTGGTGCTCGGCGGCCGAGCTGGCGAGGCTCATCCTCCACCTCTGCTCCCTGCCCAGGTAAGGGCCAGGGGACCTGCTGGGACCCCTTGGCTGCTTCCCAGCTCGGGGGCCTGGATGGCCCCTGAGCCAAGCCAGGATGGATGATCAGTGTACCACGCACGCTGCTTTGGGCACATCCCACATGTCCCCAGTGTGTCCCCTTGCAGCCAGCCCCAAGGACCCTGTGCCCCTGCCCAAGGCACACGTTTCTGCAAGGCTGGTGCTGCCCATGGCTGGGGTGTCCCGCAGGGACGAGGCCATTGCCTGCAGCTGCCCGGTCCTGCCTGGGGACACGGAGCCGTGGGAAGAGGCTTTGAGCAGGTCCTGCCCCCGCCATGTCCCGCTTCTAACAAGCGCCATCTCCCTCCCGCTCTGTCTCCCCTGCCAGACGGGAGGCGAAGGACGGCGGAGTGACCGTCGTGGTGGACGCCAGGAAGCAGCCACTCGCTCCTGTCTTGTTCTCGGCCCTCCGCTCTGTCCAGGTACACCGGGCTCTGCGTCCACGTGCCAGGGACATATCAGAGGGGTCCCTGTCCAGGAGCAGGTCCCTGCACACACCACTTGGTGCAATCCCCGGCTGGCAGCAGCCTCTCCAGCAGCCCCCGGCACTACTGTGCCTGGGGCTGTGGTTTTCATCTCACTAGATTTTACTCATAAGCATTATGGTACAGATTCACTGAAGCAGCTCTCGGCTGCACCGCAATGCACTGATCCAGAAAATCCACGTCCCTCTTGCTGCTGCCCCCCCAGCAGCCGGTCCTGGCTCCTGACTCCCTGTAGGTCTGGCAGCGCTCGCACAACTGTCACTTTGTTCCCAAAGCTGCTGCTGAATCTCTGATTTCTGAGCATGTCTGCAGCAGCGCAGACCGTCCCTCAAAAGGGCACAAAGACCCCATTTGCCTCCAGGCCCCGAACCGAGCTCGTGCCAGAACTTATGTCTATCCATGAGGCACTGATGGTTTGGGACCAAAGGCCCCTTCCCAGCCCCACAGGGTCTGTCCTCGTCCCCGCTGTCACCCAGCACAGTGGCATGCCCCAGACCCCATCAGCATCCCGCTGGCTGCGCTCACCTGGGAACAGGCTCTGCGGCGCTGGCAGGTTTCCACGCCGGTGTCGGCAGTGCCGCGGTAGTGCCCTGTGCTATTGGGGACCACGGGCGCTCACCACCACAGCACCCTTTGCCTTGTCCTGCTCACGGCTTCAGGGCTCGGCTGCAGCCCATCTGGTAGATCCCTCGCTGGCCTGATGTTCCTCAGGTGGAAAAGTGTCACTGGTGCAAACGGTGGGGTCTGCTCATGGGGCTCTTCCTGCGGGTCTGGTCCAGGAGCTGGTGGCTGGGCCAGGGTTATGGCCTGAGCGACTCGTTTCCATTTCGCACACCAGCGAGCTTGGGAACCATTTCCTTTGCAATGAGCTCACTGGCCTCAGCCAATGTGGGTAACGGGCCAGTGGGAGCTCCAGTGTGCTGTGGGTAACACGGGGCTGTGAGTGGGTTTGCGCCGTGACTCTGCCCTACTCCCGCAGAGCGTCTCACTGGGCTGCATCCACACCGTGCTGCTGCTGGCCGAGAAGGAGCTTGCCCACCGCGAGAGGCTGCCCGGGGCGCAGGTGAGCGTGTCCCTGTCCCCTCCTCGTGTCCCCATGTTGTGTCGTGTGTGAAGAGCAGAGCCAGGTCAAAGGAGCCTCCCATCTCAGGGCACCCTCACCTGGAGACCCCTGTTCCCTGCTTGGGGATGCTGGGCAGGGCAGCCCCTTGCTGAGGGGCTCTCTGGGAGGGGGAGGTGGTGAAAGCTGCCCCGGCACGGCCAGAGCTCCCCAGTTACCTCCAGCGGCCACACATAGGCACTGCTTGAAAGGGTTTATTGTTCTTTTAGTGCTGCTCAGTGTAATTAATATGTGAAATATTAATGAGCTCAATCACCTAACTCAGCTATGGTGGCAAATTATTGCAGTCCCTGCGATCTCCCCTGCATCCAAACACTGCGGAGCTGCCACACGGGACAGGGTGTCTTTCAGACAAGGGGGTTATGACCCCTGCTCGGGGCTGCCCCGCGGGACATGTCTGCAGAGGGACCTGGCGTGGCCCCACAGTGCTCACGGTCCCTGTGTCCCGCAGGTGGAGACCCTGGTGTCACTGAAGGCGCTGAGCCGCTACGTCGACAGCTCCCAGCTGACGCCGGAGCTGAACGGCACCTTCCCCTACTGCCACGGCGAGTGGGTTCAGTTCTTCCAGGTGTCTGGTACCAGCCATTTGCCATCACCTCACCCCCCGCCCTGCCCCTCCATCCCCACCATGGCTCCCCTGTCTCATGAACTTCCCTGGAAAGTGACAGGAATGCCCAGGAGAGGGGAATGAAAATGAGAGCTCTGAGCACAGCCCCCTCCTGCCTGACTGCCTGGTGCCCTCCACACTCCCTCCTCAGCTGTAACCTACTGCCCCCCAGTACACCCTGCTCTGGCCTGGTGCTGCTCTCCTCCTCATCATCCTCTTCCTTTTCCTCCTCACTGCCTGCCCTCCCACCCTGCTGCCAGTCCCCAGCCCCTGACAGGCCATGTCCCACCTGCAGAACCTCCATCCTTTCACGGCCGGGCTCAGGCGGGCGTCGGAGCTGCTGCAGAGCTGCATCCAGGAGCTGCGGAGCACCGACATGCTGGCGGGGACGCAGGTAACAGGGGCTGCGGTACCGCGGGTTGTTGGACTTTCCAAAGAGCCCATCTGCAGTCCAGCACGCAGCAACATTTCGCCCCTGTTCTCCAAAGCTTGGTGCAAACTTTCCTGCACCAGCCACTTCTGGCTGCAGGGCTGTCCCCTGTCCGTGTCCCTCAGGATGTGGCTTCGGGTGCCTGTCCTGTGCTGGCACAGGTGGGACATGTCCAACCCTCTCTCCACAGGATGCAGCCGCCAGCATCAGGCGGCACCAGGAGCTGATGCAGAGGGTGCTGAGCGACCCGCAGCTGGTGCAGGTGCAGCGTGAGGGGGGGGCCGTGCTGGCCCGGCTGCGCAGGGCAGCCGCCCGGCTCCACAGCTCAGCCAATGTCAGGTAGGAGGGGGCGGCTTCACTGGGAGAGAAGTGCACGCACCAGGGACCCCCGGACTCCTCCACTCACCAACAGAGCCGCTTCCCGCACACGCACGAGCTTCTCTCCAGCATGTCCCAGCGCTGGGGCTGTCCCCCCGGGCCTGGGGCTCATGTCTTGGACAGCCCTTTGCAGGAGTTCCCAGCTGGGGAAGGCGTGCGGGTCCCTGGGGGGTGTCCTGCCCCAAGACCAGGCTCCAGGGCTGCTCTGCAAGGCCTGTGTGAGCCAGGCTGGACTCAGGCAAAGCCACTAGATGGGGCCAAGCCCCGGCGGCACTGTGCTCATCTGGTGCTGCTGCACATGTCCAGCGGCGCCACACTCGTCTGGTCATGCTGCACGTGACCGGCAGGGCCATGCTGGTCCAGCTATGCTGCACATGTCTGGCAGTGCCACACATCTGGTGGTGCTGCACACATCTGGTGGTGCCATGCTTGTCCTGTGGTCCATGCACACATGGCACAAATCCCACTGCTCCCTTCTCTCGGCTGGGCTGCTCCGACTGCCGACGTGATCCCGTCTTGTGTTCCTTGACTCCTGTCTCACTGCCCAGCACTCCCAGGGAGCAGCCTCATGTCTCTGGTGGGCTCTGGGGACACACAGGGTGGGTGGGGAAGATGGCCCTTGCTCAGCTCTGGGCCCTTGCCAGCCGTGCGTACTGGGTGGTTGCCTGTCCGCTCCCTCAGCTCCGGGCTGCCTGTGTGGCCACACGCCAGCACCTGCTTCCAGGGAGCTGCCCCATTGGAGGGTCCTGCCCACCAGAGAGCTGCCCGGCCGGTGTCCTCAGCCCCGGCACTGACCGCCCCTCTCCTCCCCGGCCCCAGGACCAGCATGGAGTCGGCCGAGGAGCTGTACAGCCGGCTGGAGGGAGAGCTGCACGACCTGGTGTCCCAGTCCAACAGCTGCCTGGAGCGGCTGGAGTTCCTAAGGAAGGCCCGGGAGCTCGAGGCCGAGTTCAGCAAGGTGAGAGAGGTGTCCCTGTGGTGATGCTGTGGCTGCAGCAAGTTGAGGTGGTCCTCTGTGCTGTTCCCACGGCTGAGCATTTTTGGCACATTTCCTTGGTTTTTGATGATGAAGGAAGCATGGAGAATAACAGGATTGCCTGAACTTTGATTTCCACTGCGGGGCAACTCTGCATGACCACGCCTGGGGTGGGATCCCTGCTCGGGGGAGGAAAGGGAGGTGCTGCCGCTGGCCAGTGCCTGACCCTGCTCCTGCTCTCTTGCAGCTGGGCAGCTGGCTGGACGGGGAGGCGGCGGCGCGGCTGCAGGAGCTGGGCGCCGAGGAGTGCAGCCCCGATGACAGCCAGGGCTCCACCGAGCGGTGCAGCGAGTTCTTCAGCCAGGCAGCGGTGCGTTCGTAAGGGCTTTTCTGTAACACGCATCCCTGGGGTATCGCTGCCAACTGCAGTGTTGGGTGGCTCCGGCCCCTGCCTGGCACTCGGCAGACACTGAAAATGCCAAATTAGAAACATTTAGAATTAGAACATTTAGAATTAGAAGATCATTACAAAGTTTGATACAATCAGTCCAGATCCCCCAGGTTTGGAATGAGGCTTCTGGGCAAACCTGGTGTACCCAGGCTGGCTGGTTCAGGCTTTGCTGGGGTCTCTGGGCAGCCCCCCTCTGGGGAGGGGGACGGTTGTGCTGCTCCTGGGTGCGCTTGGTCTGGGGCTGCTGTTCCTGACCCCCCTGTGCTCCATCCTTTGCAACCCCACATCATCCCGCAGGGCCACGCCGCAGAGCCTGGTAGTCCATGAGACGGGTAACGTGGTGACAATGTGTTCCTGCCGTACCCCTGGGTGGGGAGGCCAGGGAGGACAGAGCAAGGTGACCGCACCCAGGACAGGATGATGTGTTTTGTGCATTTTGAGCTGAGCCAGGACAGAGCAGAGATTTTGAGAACCCCAGTTACCTTTGTTTCTTCTCTCTTGCCCAGCAACATTTCCCATATAGCCCTGATAGCGATGGCGAGCGCTGACTGCAGTGATCCTCACCTGCACAGAGCAGGTCAGCACCGTTCCCTGTGGGAGCTCGTGTCCTTCCTGCTGTCCCTACAGGCTCGGTACCGGTGCGGCCTGGCCCTGTGCCAGGAGGCGGCCGCGGTGCAGGACGCGGTGTTCCCCGAGGCACAGCCCTTCCAGGCGGCTGCCGTGCTGTTCCAGACGAGGCTCATGAGGTTCCATGGGCAGCTGGAGCGGTGGCAGGTGGAGCAGGAGCTGCGGCGGGAGCTCGGCCGCTTCTCCAGCCAGGTGGGTGCCGGGGCTGTCCCCTGCGGGCCGTGTGCCGGCCGGGCAGCGTGAGAGCAGCCGCTCTGCTTTCTGTTCCAGCTGGCGGGGCTGGAGCAGGGCTGCGGGCAGGGCTGCGGGCAGGGCCCAGCGCAGGGGCAGCGTGGGGGCGGCCGGGCGCTGCGCTGCCTGCAGAGCTCCTTCCAGAAGCTGTCGGTGGAGCTGGCCCTGGAGAAGCTGGAGGAGATGAAGGCTCACGTGCGCGGGATGCAGAGCAGCCGGGGGCTGGCGGCCTGGAACGAGGCACGGCAGCGGTACCGGGACAGCCGGCGGATCCTGGAGGAGATGCTGGCGGAGCTGCGGGAGGCCTGGGGAGCACGAGCTGATGGGCAGGGAGACGCTGCAGGGGTTGCAGCCCCTTGTAAGGAAGCCCCGGGCTGCAGAGCAGCCACCAGCCCCGAGCCGGTGATGTTGGGCAGCTGGGGGGCAGTGGAGCAGCCAGAGGCCAGCACTGGGGAGCCAGGACAGCCCCGGGTTGGCAGTGTCCCCAGCCCCGCACTGGGTGCAGAGCCAAGTTCCCTGCGGCAGCAGGGGCTGGAGGGTGACCAGGACTGTCACCACCCTGCTGCCACCTCCCTCCCTAAACCAGAGCGTGGAGCCGGCCTGGGGGCTGCCGGACACGTCTCCCTGGAGCACGGGCAGCCCCCGCACAGGCAGCCCCTGTCCCTGCTTCCCCGTGCGCGTGTCGCAGGCACCGACACGCTGTGTCCCCCCACTGTGACACACGGGACAGTCCCAGCCCCCAGCATGCACCGTTCACCTGCCGACACCTGGCCAGGAGCCACCCAGTACTTTCAAGTTTCCAGCCAGAGCAGTTTCTCCTCTGAAGACTCAGACTCGCAGAACTCCACTGAAGAAGCCCCGACAGCGAGCCTGGCTTTGCCCTGGGACCTCCCGAGCCATGGACCCCCTTGCCCCTCTGAAAAGCCCCCCCAGATTGTTTACCTGGAGAACCACCACACCGAGAGTCCAGCTAAAGCAAATGCCAAGTCAAACCAGTCCCTTCCACCTGGGGCGGTTCCTGCCCAGTTGTGGAAGCCTTGATCACCAACAGGGTGGGACATCCTGTGTTCAGAGGTGGGACACTGGGATCCAGTGCCCCACTATCAGTCCCAGAGTCCTTCGGTTCCCTGTACTTAGCACTGACCCTGCTGCAGAGCAGCAGTGACCCCATCACCAGCCTCACCAGCTTCGTTAATCGTCTTCCGGGTGTGTAGCAACCCTCCAGTCAAGTGCCTTTGTCCCTGCAAGCCCCAGGTTCGCCCCAGGACAGTGGCGAGGGCTCCCTGCACCCAGCACTTGTGCTCAGAGCATCCCATGGGAGCAAAAGCCTATGCCGAGGCTTTACCGTCCCCCTGTGCTGCTGCTGCGGCATCTTGTTTGTGTGCACTCGTTAATATGGGACTAACGTTACTAACGTTAATAAACCTGAAGAGAAGCACCTGGTGTGATCCTCGTGGAGCAGAAAAAAGAGCCATGTCCTGCCCAGGGCCGGACACCGGCTGCTCACCTGGGTTCCCACTGCCCCGGTGCCATCGGGCAGCTGGTGCCACCACAAGAGCCCCCGTGTCCCCTGCACAGGCTGTGGATGCAGCCGGGCTCTCCTGCCCAGCGGCAGCGTTTGCTGCCGGGAGGATGGTCCTGCCCAAACCGCTGCTGGATTGTCCCCGCTGTGCCCTGCCAGGCTGCAGCTGTTTGCAGGATGAGCCACTCTCCCTTTTTTGGGGGTCGTCCCCAACTCTCACTCCTGTCCTACCCCTCCCCGGTACACAGGTGACATCCTGCCCAGACCCCCACTTGTTGGGAACATGCTGTCTCAAAGCCTTGGGGATCTGGCTGAGCTGGGCACAACCTCACTGATCGCCACCCCAAACAGCCCGGGGTCTCCGGGGATCCCGTCCTGCTCAGCCCACTGCCCGTTCGGGCACCCGGGAGCAGGCGAAGCCAGGCAGGGGACAGGCTGTCCAGCCAGGACACTGCGACACCCGCCACCTGCACCATGAGCTCAGCAAGGGACAGCACAGAAAAAGCAATATCTCATGTAGCGGCTGTTTCAGAAAAACACTCTCCCCCTCCCAGCTGGCGGCCTCACACAGTGCTGCACCCCAGCAAAGGGCACTGGCCCATCCCGGCGGCTGCGAGCATCGCCCATACCCCTTGCAGCCTTGTTTGTGCCAAATCCCCGAGCCCAGCCCCACTGAGCTCCTCTCTGCAGGCTGCAGTCCCGGCCGCCCCCCCACAGCGTTGTGCTCTTCCTGCCCTGGTCATTAATGGCTGTGTTAACGAAGCCTGATCCCAACCCACTGCCCTGGGACCTCCTGCCTATTGCTTCTCCCAGTCCTGCCCTTTGTCTGCCCTTTGCTTCTCCTCACACTTCTTTTAAGATCCATTTTCTTCAGCTTAAATACCAATTTCCCTAGTAGCACTTCTGTCACCACTTCCCTGAAATCCCGATAGCTGAGATCTATCCTCTCCCTTTTCGTTCAGAAGTCATTAGCACGGAGAGGCATTGGGAGAGTTCTGCACGATCCCCCTGGGTGAACCAGCTGGCTTTGCTGCATTCTCCAATTAGCACCATATCCGGGACGTCACTGAGGTCACCCCAGGCAGGACACTCTTCCTACCTCTTCACGTAACAGCATTTACCTGTGACCAACCATCTGGCCCTGCACCGAGTTTAAGGGGCTTCAGGAATCCCCTTGCTGCAGAGATTTTGACTCTTGCAGTGCCTGCTCCCCATCCCCATGCACACGGCTGGCGAAAGCCATGCCCAGCTCATCGCAAGAGCCAAAAATCTCTTCTACCTCCAAAAGCATTTAAAGACCAGCCTAACAGTTCCATCACTCTCTTTTCTGCTCTACTGATGTATTGTATCCTGCTGTTACAGGCTCATCCCTGCAGCTCACTGAAGCAGCAGCACGCCTTCCAAATTCCTCTCTGGATACCAGGTTTTGCCTGTCATTTCACAGAAGTCCCCAGCCTCAGGAGTCCCCGTTCTCAGCGCGGCTGAGCTCAGCTCCCACCACCCACACAGCCCACATCCCACATCCCAGCGCAGTCTGTGCCGGCGCCGTGGGCTGGACACGCTGCCCACACCATGCATCTCCCGCGGGAAAGGCAGCCCGGGCGCTGCGGTGGGCGCTGAGCTCTCCACGGCCGCCAGACCTGCAGGGACACCCCTGCAGGACCCGTGCCATGGCCAGGCAGCTTCCAGCCCAGCAAAGACGGCTGGGCCAGCTGGGAGCTGCCCAAAACACGGCCCCCGGCATTGGGCCAAGGGTCCCCCCCACCATTCCTGCTTCCTACCGCATCCAGGAAAGCGGTAAAGAGACAGGTACTGCAAATTAATGTTATTACTGAAATAACATCGCGTGGAAGCATTTGGCTGATGCCATTGTTGCACACAAACCTGTCTCCACGGCACTGTCACGGGATAAGTGTCTCCCATCCTCAGCTGAGGCTGCGTTTCATCGCTCTGCGATGCTCCCAGGGCCACTGCCGGGCTGCAGAGAGACAAAAATGCCAACCAATACTTTTGTCATTTTGGGGATTGATTATTCTGATTAATTCTGGGAGCCATTCAGCCGGCTGTGGACAGATAGCAGCAGGCTGGGATCTCATTTATCCCATCATATAATTGAAGAGATGAAATCTCTCCAGTGGCCACAAGTAAAACTTTGTATTGATTCTGAAGAGCTTTGATGGTTTGTAGGAGTGAAATCTCCAGTGCCCAGCAGATGTTCCGTGCTTTGCTGCTCTCCCACACCAGCTCCAGCGGTGACACAAGGTCAGAGGCTGAAACCACCCAAAGCTGTGATGGGTGGACATGGTGGGGACTGAGCCTTGTGTGGGAAGAGCCTTTTTGTCCCCTCTTCACTGTCCTCCTCAGCTTGGGAAAAGTTGAGAGTGTTTAAATTTTGATTAAGAGGTTAGGGGGAATAGCACTTCCCAGGGAGAAACAGAATCATCTTTCGAAACAGATGGAGTTCAGATTCTTCTGACTAAAGCAAACAATGGCTTTCCTGTAGTTTTTCTTTTTAAAAAAGAAAAAAAAAAAAAAAAGAAGGAGGATATTTTGCAAATCCTGAGATTAACTGATAACAGAATGGAGAATTTCCGGCCCCTCGCTGGAGGGAGAATTGTTTTCTCGTGGGGCCCTGTGCTCCCAGCTGCCCTCAGCCCCCACAGCTGGCTGGGCACAGCTGGATGCCTCCTGCCAAATAGTGTTTTTGCAACATTTTGCAAAAATTTTCTTATCTCTGCTGGTCTTTCAGCGCATGATTTATGACTCCAAGTCTGACCAATTAAGCTATAACCTTTACAGAAAGGCAAGTGCAGGAGTTAATCACTGTCTCCTTCCTACCCATGAAATGGTGAAATTATTTCTCACGGGCTGGCGGGGGTGTCCAGGCTGGCGGGGGTGTCCAGCAGTGCTGGGGTTTGGGTGTTTTGAAGCACAGGATGGGGACTTGGCACATGCCACAGAGCAAACACAGTCATGCCTGGATCTGTCTGCCCAAGGGGCACTGAAGCAGCGGGTCTGGTTTCAGCAGGTAAACACCGAGGCAGCCCATAACACCAGAGGAAACCGAGCAGAACACAAAACCAGGCGGCACCAGCCTTGGCTTTGCCGCGGTTCTGAAGTGGCTGCGGGCAGACGTGTCCCAAAGCAGCTTCGTTATCTCCAACCCCCTACTCCGATAGAGCAAACTTGGGGTCTCACCCGTCACCAAGCTGAGGTGGCTGATGCTCTCAGGGACCTGCAGGGTGGCCATGAAAAAATGAAAAACCAAAGAAACAGCAATAGCAAAGGCAAACAGAGAGGGTGAAACGTAATGCCAAAGGGTGGAACTCCAACGGCTACTTTCCAAACTCCCAGCTGTGCGCCGTCCAGAGGGACTTCTGGAAAACACAAACATGCCAGGGCTCACCCCCACCCAGGAAGCCACTGGTGGGACAGATGGACAGACACCGGCAGCCCCCTGCATGGAGGACGTGCATCGCATGTGAGTCCAGGGGAGTAACTCAGCTTCAGGCAGTTAAATCCAACACTGGCACTCACAAGCACAGTTACACCCCGCAGCACGGGGGACTTCAGAGCCCTCGCGTTCCCCCCACCCCAGGAGGAGCCCATGGGCAGGGACGGGGGGGTCGCTGGGGCCAGGAGGGCTGGGGGGTTTCCAGAAAACTGCTGGGAAATGACACCAAGACACTGGAATTCAGCTCGCACCAGGTTCACCCAGTTCGGGTTGCAAAACACCCTGTCCCTGCTCACAGCTCCCCAGCAGCAGATACGTGTCAGTCCCGCACAGAGCAACCAGCCTCTTGTCCATCCCAGGGCCACCAGTACGGAAAGGCTCGACACGGCAGGAGAAGCCACGTCCCCTGCACAGGCTGCTGCCACCCACAGGTCCCATCGCCCTGGGGGCCCGGACAGGGAAGGCCCCCTGGCCCAGAGCACCACGGGTGGCAGGGACACCCTGCCCCAGCCCTCCGGCCCCACTGAGCACAGAGACCCAATAAATCAACAGGCATGGAGAGGTTTGTGTTTCTCCTTTCTGTTAAATGAAAACACAGATTTGGCCTAAGAACAAAGATGGTGACATAACAAATTTCTCCTCAACCCCTCCCCTCCTAGAAGGGGGTCAGAGTGACTTTCCCCATGGCTGGAAGCTGGTTATCAGCTGCTGGCTCACCCCCTGCAGCCAATGCTGGTTCAGGGATCCACATGTCTCCGTAACAGCCTCTGGCTTGGTGTGAGCCAGAGCCCAGCACCGCGTCTGACATCGCTGGCAGGTCCCTCCTGCCTGGGGAGCAGGGGACACCCCAACCCTGCGGCACTGCGGCCACTGGACACCCCGGGGCTGTGACACCAGAGCATGCCAGGCTCCCTGGACCTGCCTGTGGGGCCAGGGGCAAAAACAACTTGCTTTTCCTTGGAAAAGCCACTTCTCCTCACAAATGAAAGGCTGCCCGCCCCCTGCACTGCCTGGCTTGGTGGGCAGCTGCCCCGTCCTGCCCACCGTGCCGGGAACAAGAGCCCTTTGTGCGGCTCCCCGAGCACTGCAGCAGTGCCGAGCCCGGCTTGCTCAACCACTGGCCCCGCGCCAGAGCTGCCTGCGGCGACCAAAGGCCCCGACACAGGAGCGGTGCCCGTGCAGAGCCGGCTGCTGCCCCTGCCCCAACAGCAGCGTGTCCCCATGCCACAGTCACCGGTCCCTGCTCCCCGGGCTGCAGTGCCTGTACAGGCCATGTCTGCCACCGCTGCCAGCCCTCAGCTTGGCCCCTCCCAGGTACGGACCTACAGGTTTTCCCCGTGATTTTTTGAGTATTTTTCCACACTTGCAGATCAGAGCTCCCCTTCAGCTCTGGAGACAACTGCTGCATCCTCTGTGCCAGGATCCCTCAGCCACAAACACTCCCCACCGGCCCCGTCATCACCAGCATAAAACACTTTCTCACCCTTTACGCTTTTCCCAAAGGCACATCCCAGCCCTGCCGTCCCCTTTCCAGACCCGCCACCCCAGTGCGGAGCCTGGGGCAGGGCTGGGACTGGGCCAGGTTCCGGTGAGCGGCCCCGGTGCTGGAGTCACCGCGCAAGGGGGAAGCTGCGGTCACTCCAGCTCTGGAGCAGCAGCTCACAGCTCTGCCACAGCCCTGCTTTGGGGAACACCCCGGGGCGGGAAGCAGCGCAGGCGAACAAACCAATCTGTTAAAGTTGGTTGACAACTTCACAGGGCAACTCCGAGGAAGACACTGTTCCTTTTCATGGCGTGTTTATCTGCCGGCACAAGTGCCCGAGCCAGGCGGTGCGGCGCTGCAGCCGCCGGCACACACCCAGGACAGCAAACAGCGGCTCTGCTGGATGGGAGTGACGGCACGGAGGCTTTGAAGCTGCTCCAGCCCCGGGGCGGGTGCGAGGGAAGTCACAGTCCTCTCCTGAACACCTTGAACAAATGAGGAGTTATTTTGGGCATCCGGCGGTGTAAACGCACTCTTAATGCAACCTTGTCTTACTAAGGAGAGTAAAAATAATGCCACCAGTGTGGCTGGCCTTCCATGTGCAGCATTTTCCAGTGCCTGGGCAGGCAGATGACTCTGCGATATGTGGTGGCGAATGAAGTGGGCACTAAAGATGAAAACAAGGGAGGTTTCCTCTCGCTGAGATGCTGGACCAAGCCCGGGGCTTCCCAAGCCCCTCGCTCACTTCCCAACGTGGCTGCGGAGCTGCTGGAAGCCCTGGGCAAGGGCTCAGCCGGGACTGCGGGGCAGACGCCGCTGCCACGTGAAGCCTCAAACGCCATCAAGCAGCATTTCTGACAGAGGTGCCAGCGCAGGGACAGACACTGTCAGTCCTTCCTGTCAGACGCAGAGCAGGCCTTCCTGCTCTGTGCTTGGCTCAAAAATCAGACAGAAATTGTACAAGTCCCTCCAGCCCAACCAGCACTGGGCACCGCTGCTGGCCTGGCCCTGCGCACCCCAAACACACCGACACCCCCATGGCGAGGAACGGCTCCTGCCGGCATGCCGAGCGAGGAAAGCCGGGTTTGGATCGCTCTGTGGCGCACAGGGCCATTACAGCTGTTTGTCATACGTTATCCAACACAAATTAAACACATCCCAGCGCCAGAGCTCGGACTGCGGGTGCAGCCAAGGTTCACGCAGGGTACAGGAGGAAGAGCGGGCTTGTGCGGGCAGAGCCGGACCTGCAGCCTCCAGCGTGAGCCCAAACACACCCACATGTGGCACCACTAATGGTGGCAGCAGCTCGGGACAGGCAGAACACGGCAAAGGACCCCTGCTGCCACCCGCACACCCCAGCCCGTGCACACACGTGGTGCAGCATGGACGGCTCCACACAAACCAGCTGCTCCCAGCTGTGCCTCAGCGCAGGTTTGCTGCGCCCACTGTGACCTCCCTCCCTCTGTCCACACAGATAGCAAAGCAGGGGGCTTCCCCAGCCACCGCGGCAGCACCAGTTCAGTTCTTCCACAGGGGACGCTGCCTTTCCAGGGCTCCTCTGTTCACTGCCATGTGAGGTGGCACAGGGTACCACTGCTGCAAAATCAGCCCTGTGCCCCCACAGCAGAGCTGGGGCCCAGCCACACCAGGAAGCCCCAGCTCACTGGGCTTTTCCTGGGTCTTGGGGTGCTCAGACCTTACCAGGATGCTGTCTGTACCAAAAAAGACTCTTCATGGAACCAGAAGAGGTTGCACGCCTCACTGCAAACCCTCGCAGTGCAGCACTCCAGCACGCCCAAGCAGAAAGCATCGCCTGCGGCTGAGGGCCCTTGCCAGGGCTGTCATCCAGCTGCACGATGGGGAGAGGGTGCACAGGGACACAGGGAGTGCCCAGGACAGTGGGGCTGTACTGGGGACAGCCTGTGCACGAGCCCTGTGGGGCCATCTCAAGTATACCAAGTGACAGACCCCAGCCACTCTCAGGATATTGCCATCCACAGGGTCCTCGTTACCCACAGCAGCCCTGGAGCAACACACCAACCATCAAACCTTCTGGGCTTTGGGAGGAGGATGGGGTGAGGTGTCTGGGGGAGCAGGGGGGGATTCATCAGGCTCAGGAGGGTTTCCAGCACGCAGCCACCTCCGGCACAGCAGCTGCAGCATCCCACACCACCAAGGGCCAGACAAATATGGCTGGCATGGGGCTCCACCAGGAACAGCACCCGTCCTTGGTCCTGGTCAGCTTAAACCACATGAAGGAAAACAGTAACTAAACAAAGCCTGTTTCAGAGCTGAAACGTCTCAAGACCTTATTCATCACAAGCCATGATGATCACAAGACCATGGAGGTTCTCTGTCCTCTGCCTCTGCCAGGCGGTCCCAAGCGTGCTGGGTCACGGCTGGGATTCCCTGGGAAGGCCAGGCAGCTGTGTTGGCACCCCAAGGGGCAGGGCAGGGACAGCCAGTGCGGGGGACAAGGGCTGCCACGGAAAGCATCAGTACCTGTTCTGTGCACACCTCCACATGGCACTGTGCCCCGCAACAAACATGAAGCTTTTCAGCACATTTTCCCTCCAACAGCAAAGTTTCCAGCACTTTCCCTCCGGCCGCTCCGTTCCAGGGATGGTTACGGGAAGGGGCCTGGCGCTGCAGCCCCGCGCAGCCGCAGCCCATGCCAGAAATGGCCGGGCATGAGATAAGGCACGGAGGAAGAAAACTTTATAAGGAGAAAACATTCCCCAAGTTTCTGGCATCTCGGTGTGAACTGCACAGCCCCTCTCCTCCCCCCGGTATTTTTTTTCCCCTCCTCTTGACCGGCAGCGCCTCTCAGCCCCTGCCCGGGGGAGGCTCCGGGGGCCGGACCCGGCGCCTCTGGGGGAGCTGAAACCCCGGCGACCTTTTTTTTTTTTTTTTGGGTGGTTGTTTTAAATAGGTGGGACCGAAACCACTCAGTTTCCTGGAAACTTTGTTTTCCTTTTCTTTCCCTCCACCATCCCGGCCGCGGGGGTGTGCGCGGCGCCGTATAAACGGGACGAGCGGCGCGGACGAGCGGCGGGGCCGGGCGGGGGGGCAGCACCGGGACAGGCACCAGCGCACCCCGGCGCAGGCACCATGGCCGAAGGTAAGACCGCCCGACGTTTTCCGCGTTCCTGGCCCGGGGGGAGCGCGAACCGCCCAGAACCCCCCGCCGGCTCGGAGCACCCCCCCCTTCCCCCCGTAGCCGGGGCTCGGCGGCACCCCCAGCCGTTCCGCTGCGAGCGGGCACCGGAACCGGCTCAGCGAACCCCGGGGAGAGCAAAGGGCGGCGGGAGCGCGAGGGACCGAACGGCACCGGGCAGCGAGGAACCGGCGGGTCCGGCCCGTCCCTCCCGCAGGCACAGGCTCCCCTGCCCGCAGCGGCACCAGGATTCGCAGAATGGAGCTCGGTGCTGTTTAAAGCTTTCAGCGCTCTCGGAGGAGTGTTGACAGCTGGACTAGGAACATGTGCCCACGTCCCAGCCTGCTCTAAGGAGCATTTCTGGAGGCCCAAGCAGAAGATGCTGCTGCCCTTCAGAAACCCCTCCACGCAGGTGGCTTTTCAGACTTGCATGAGGGAGCAAAGGCAACCCCCACCTCCCACAGAGCTGTCTGCAAAGTCACAGGAACGAGGGCTGTACGATCCCCATGGGGGCACAGCCCTCCAGGTGAGATGGCATCACCCAGCAGCACCACGGGCTGCCCTGGCACCACAGCACCGATGCCACCGTGTGTCCCTGGTCCAGATCCTGGCACAGGCACTGCCAGCTCCCAGCATGAAGCTGAGCACTGACACCCTGGGCAGCGCTCGCTCCTGTGGGGCCGCGCCTGGGCCCCCGCTGCTGTCTGCACACCCTGGCAGCACTGCAGCCCCCTCCCCACCCAGCTCTTGACCCTGATCAGTTCGGGAAGAGGCACCTGCACTTTGAAAATCTACTGTTTGCTAAGTCCACTGAGGGCAATAACCCTGCCTGACTGGGACAGGAGGAGCCCTAGTCCTGCTCTCTTAACATGCTCATTTGCTCGAAGTTTGGCTCAGTGTCAGCGAGGTTTGCACCGCGTAGGTCATATGCTGTGGCACAGAGCAGACACTCTGCTTACGAAGAGGGAGGTGACACGGGAAAGGTCCTTTCTGTGCTCCAGGGTCCCCATGGACTGGCTGGAGGGACCTTGCCCTGATTTAGGGACAGTCCCAGCTGCCCGCAGCAGCTCCCACAGTGCTGTGGGGACTGGTGATGAATCCAGCTGCCTCCCTGGGATGGGCGCTGCGGGTCCCCATGCCTGGGGAACCAGGAGGGGGTTTCCATTCGGTGCTGGAAAGCTGAGATCAGGGTCAGCTCTTTCCGTCTGGCACCAGCTCAAGGATGGCTCAGTGACCACCACTGCTGGCATGAAAGCACCAGGAATGGTGCGGCCAGGAGAGCTGCAGCACATGGGCAGCACACAGAGCATCGCCCCTCTGAGCTGCCCCGGTCGGCACCAAGCTCACTGCGTGCTCTCCTGCACTAAACGCTTTTGCTTATTCTGGCAACTAACCCGTCTGGGCAGAACATTCCAGGGTCACTGACCTTGAGCGATGATGAACGATATCATATTGCTCCAGCACTGCGCCTGGGGCAGTGGGGACATGGCTGCACCGGCACGCAGCCCCGCTGCACCGACACGGGCTGGGTGGCAAAGCTGAGCACTCAAGCCCGAGGAATCACACACCCTTTTTGTCACCAAATTTACAGTCAGCACCTCCAGTTTGTCACCAGTCACGGGGCAGCAAAGCTGCCCTCAGCCTGGCTGTGACACAGAACCGTCCCTGGCGTTCTCCAGAGTGTCTGCACACAGACAGCAAACCCAGCCAACAGGCCCCGCGCCTCCCAGAAAACAGAGATGAGCGCTGGGCTTTGCTCCAGTGCTGGATGCCGTGAGCCGCAGACCTGGCACGGTTCTGGCAGCACACGGTGCCCCTCCTCTGTGGTTGTACTGTGGCGGGCAGCACCGCAGCACAAGAAATTTGGCACAGTTGGGTTGGGAGGGCAGCGTTTGCTGTGAGCTCGGCTGCAGGACCCCTGTCCCCACCCCAGTGCAGGACGTGTGTCCAGCTGCAGAGCCCTCGGGAGGGACACTCAGAGCCTGGCACAGCCTCAGCGCCCAGGATTGCGCCATGCACACCGGGGAACACCGGGTGGCCTGGGGAGAGGAGGCTGCCAGCCCCCAGTGCCAAAACCCAAACCCAGGGCTCAGGCTGGGGTAACAGCAACCCCTCCTGCACACCAGCGGGGTCTATGTGCACAGGGCACAGACAGCTGTACGTCCTCTGCCTCCCCAGAGCTGGTGCTGGACACGTGGGACCTGCAGTGCGAGCGCAATGGCCGGGAGCACCGGACGGCGGAGCTGGGTGGGCAGCAGCTGGTGGTGCGGCGGGGCCAGCCCTTCACCATCACCCTGCACTTCTCGGGCCGCGGCTACGAGGAGGGGATGGACAAGCTCGCCTTCAATGTGGAGACGGGTGAGTGTCGCTGTGCCATGCGCTGTGAGCCGCCCCCGCCCCAGGGCTTGTCCTGTGGTGCTGCGCTGAGGGACCTGCCCCATCTCGTGCAGTCCCTGTTCCCTCACCCCTCCCAGCAGAGCCTGGTGCTGTGCACAGCTTTTACACCGAAACGCAGAGAAAAGGTAGAAACTTGGCTCCATAACAAGAGCTGAAGGGAAGTGATAAAGAAATTAACAAAAAGCTGCTTCTGCCATCCCCTCCTCCCCGTGACTGAGCCAGACTCTGGCCGTGCCAGAGCCGCCAGTTCACCGGAAAGTGCCGTGGCTGCAGCCAGGGAACCCGCCCGAGTCTCTTCCCTTCTAAGAAGCATCAACAATGAATCCTTCCAGCCGGGGGGGTCTCACAGTAGTCCTGCCGAGTGTTTTTTTCTCCAACCACCTCTGCCCTGTCGCTCAGACACCCCCGGAGCGGGGTTTGCTCCAGGAACACAAACCCTGGAGAAGGGAACGTCCCCACTGAGCCCTCCCAGCACACAGCCCCTGTGTGACCCCCGAGCGGTGCCAGAGCCGGCACACAGGTGGGAACCACACGCAGCCTCCGACAGGTCCCTGCGGCTCCCACGGCTTCTGCTGCGGCCGCCTTGGCGAGAGCCCATGGGGGACAGCAGGGACGGGGACATTGGTCCCTTGGCTGGAGCCGGGTGCAGCCACCACGCCGGGGATCAGCCCCAGCCAGCTCAGAGCAAAGGGAGAGGAAACTCTTTCTTGGGCAAAAGTTATTTTGGGGCTGCAGCGTCCTGCTGAGTCAACCAGGCCAGAGCTCAAAGTTAAACTGCACCCGGCTTTCCTCACAGCATAAAATGCTCTTTTCCTTTTCCCTAAAAAGCTCCAATCCCACCATGGGGCGATTAACACAAACCCAGCACCCCTCAGCTTCACCCTAAACTGGCAGCTCCCCATGTCAAGCAGCCGTGGGGGGTCCTACCCATCTCCCAAACCCACTGGTTTGTATGAGGTCTTGCTGCGTCCCGGGGCGCGGGCTGGTTGTGCAATCGAGGAGCAGTCCTGGCAGGGCTGCCAGACCTGTCCCCAGGACACCGAGGCCGTGTGCCACCTCCCACGGGAGAGGGGACGGCTCCGTGCAAAAATAGAGCAGGCATGTTTGAAGAGCTCAGGCGCCTGGGGCCCAGGGATGCTGTGGGTTTTGCAGGCAGTG
The DNA here is from genome assembly GCA_013399365.1 of Pampusana beccarii. Classification (NCBI taxonomy): domain Eukaryota; kingdom Metazoa; phylum Chordata; class Aves; order Columbiformes; family Columbidae; genus Pampusana; species Pampusana beccarii. The sequence continues at coordinate 743,568 of VWYH01004579.1, read as the reverse complement.
GGGGAAGGCTCCCATGGCTGCCCATCCCCATGGCCACGCCAGGCTGGCCCTTGCCGAAAGGACACGGTTACCTCAGCCCGGCCTCCTCAGAAGAACAGAGCGGGGAAACCGTGTCACTCTGATGAGCTCATGAGTATTTCTGGTGACTCGCCTGGCGTCCTGCCCACGTTGTGGGCAGGGGACCAGCCCCAGGCTGCAGTCCTAAGGGGAGCGGATGGTGGCACCGCTGCACCGGCTGCCAGCCCCGCGCAGGCAGCGGCATCACCGCAGAGCCACACTCAGCATCCCTGAGGAGCAGGGTCAGGAGCCAGCTGGACGCAGGTGGCTGGTGCAGCCGCGCGCTCGGCCGGGATCACAGTGTCCTGGGCTCACACAGCCACTGATGTAATGGCCAGTGCTGGGATGTTTGCAGCAACGCCCGAGGCTGCACACACACAGTGGGGCTCCCACTGAGAGCACCCCAGCTCTGCCGGGACCCCCATACTGTGGGGCATGTGGGCACAGGGACCTGGTGACTCCGCTCCAAGCCAGGAATGGTTCGGCTGAGAGGAGGAGATGTGGCCCTGGGGTGCGCATGGGGTGAGCACCTGTTCGACTCTCCTGCAGCGTGTCTCCTTTTTGCCCCTTCCCAAGGAGTAAGGGACACGCCTGAGCCTGCCACAGCCAGGCTGCCCTGCACCCCGACACCCGATAAACAGCCAGTGCTCCCGGGCTGCAGGAGCTGAGCTCCAGGCAGTCACAGCAGGGCAGGGGACATTCTCGGGGCAGGTCCCCTGGGCACAGCGTGGGGCTCCCTGGACCCCCCCAAGAGCTGACGTGCTCCTCCTCGCAGGGCCCTGCCCCATCGAGACATCAGGAACCAGGTCCCACTTTGCCGTGACCGACTTCCCGGAGGAATCGAGCTGGAGCGCCGTGATCCAGCAGCAGGACGGGGACTCGCTCTCCGTCTCGCTCTGCTCTCCCCCAAGCGCCCGCATCGGCCGCTACCACCTGACGCTGGAGACCTCCACCGGCTACCAGGGCTCCAGCTGCCAGCTCGGGGACTTCGTCCTGCTCTTTAACGCCTGGCACCCAGGTGAGGCTGTCACCTCCCAACAGCACGGTTTCCAGTAAGGGGGCACAAGCTGCCCCAAGCTCAGGTCTCAGCAGAAATCCCCACTTTGTTCCACCTCCACATGGTCCCCACAGCAGGTCAGGGCCATGAGCACTATCCCCCACCCTAGGACACACGTAGCCCCTTTGCCAGCCCCCCAAACACCCAGTACCCCGTCCAGCTGTCCCCACAGAGCTCACCTCTGCAGTGCTGATGTGAAGCCTTGGGCAACCCCTGGCAGCAGCTCCCAGCCAGGCAACACTCAGAGGAAAAGCCTCTAATTGCCCCTAATTCATTGCCTCTAATTCATTGCCCCTAATTAGTTGCCCCTAATTAGTTGCCCCCACCTGGCCCAGCCCAGCCCACCCACAGGCACTGGCCACAGGCTCAGGGATGAGCCTGGGGTGCTCCCAGGGGTGTCACTGTCCTGCTGAAATTCAGGCAGCCTGACACAGAAAGGGCTTCAGTGCTGGGGGTTTAGTGACACTGGGCAAACACCAGCTGGGATTTTCATCTCTCCCCATCCTCCCTCTGCCCAAGGAGCAGCCCAAGCCGCCCCGCTCCCCCCGGCCCTGGAACAGCCGGTTTCCTGAATCCCGAACACTCGAGCTGGCTCCGCTGAGATAAGGGGCTTTAGGAAGCTCTGCTCGCCCGGGCTGTGCTGAGCACTGGCACTGAGGATGTATGTGTTAGGCTTTTTTCTGAAAACGTTTCCAGTACATAGTGATTTTTCCAGCAGTAACTGCTGTGTGAGCAAAACGGCCTCAGCTGTGCTCTCAGCCACACTCCCAGTTCCCACCGCCTGTTTCTCCCACCAGGGAGGTTTCCCTCCTGGGAAAAGACCCGACTCCATAAAACAAAAGCGAGGAAAGAGAGAAATGAGAACAAATGGAAAACAAAACCACAAGCCTGCTGAAAATTTCCCATCAGCTCCAATCAAACTGGGTTGAAATTCTCCAGCAGCTTTTTGAAGCGGGAGCAGATCCAGCCCCTGGTGCCTTGTTCCTCCCCAGATCCAGCGCTGCCTGGCACAGCCCGGGAAGGAGGAGCCCGGAGCAGGGCTGGGGGGCTGTGGCACATGGGGCAGAGCCGTGTCCCTGTCCCCATCTCTCGCTGTCCCTGCAGAGGACACGGTTTTCCTCCGAGACGAGGACGAGCGCGGCGAGTACGTGCTGGCTCAGCAGGGGCTCATCTACCAGGGTGCCTGCGAATACATCACCTCCACCCCCTGGAACTTCGGCCAGGTGAGGGGGACACAGCCCCAGGACCCCCGGCTGAGCCCAGCCCTGGCACTGAGGGCATGGGACCTGCTGCCACCTGTGTGTCCCCAAAAGAGCACCCCAAACGCAGCCAGCACCATGGGCAGGGTCTGCCCCCCTTGCGCTGCTGCGCAACAGACAAACCAGGGTCCCTTTGCTGAGAGGGGAGCGGGTGACAGCACGGGGCAGAGCAAGGGGATGTTCTTGATGGCTCCGGGGGCCCTGGGGCCGTGTGCTCCTAATCGGGGTGACCACGCTGTGCTGGGAGCTGGCACCGATAACGCGACCCCGGCACCGTGCCAGCTGTGCCGATAAGGCAGCACCCACACCCCACCCACGGCCACGCTGGGGGGACCCAGCCACCCTCTGAGCTCCAGGGTGTCCTGGGGGCTGTGGGGCGGGCTGGTGCCCGTGACCCCGCAGGATCCTCAATTCAGGGAAGTGCTGTGACTCACCAGTGATGGGAAATCGGTGGTTTTCCTGGAGGTCGGGTCCTGACCCCCATCCCCCGTGGCAGCAGCTGCAGGATCCGGCCCCTCATCATGGTAGCACAAACCGGGGAAAGTCACTCAGGGGGGTGCTGGCTTGGAGAGGGGACCCCGGGGATGTGTAACCCCCCCCATACCCCTCGGCTTTGCCTCCAGGGCACCACAGTGAGCAGGGAGAGGGGGGACAGAGACAGGGGAGCCCTCACGCAGCTTTTTTCCCCCCCGACACACCAGTTCGAGGACGACATCTTGCCCATCTGCCTCAAGCTGCTGGACACAAACCCCAAATTCCTGAGGGACCAGAACCGGGATTGCTCCCGCCGCAATGACCCCGTGTACATCGGGCGGGTGGTGAGCGCCATGGTGAGTCCCATGCGCCGGGATGCGGGCGGATGCGGTGCGAGATGGCACCGGGATGCACGCGAACGCGTGCATCCCGGTGCCATCTCGCACCGCATCCGCCCGCATCCCGGCGAGCTCTTGCGTCGCTCCAGGATGTCACATTGAGGTGACGTGAGCTGGAGGAAGGCGCTTTCCCTCCCTCACCAGCCTCCCCGTGCCCATCCATCCGTCCATTGCAGCCCCTCTTTGTGGTGCCGCAGGTCAATTGTAACGACGAGGACCGGGGGGTGCTGGCGGGGCGATGGGACAACTGCTACGATGACGGGACGAGCCCCATGGCCTGGATCGGGAGCGTGGATATTCTCAAGAGGTGGCAGAAGTTTGGGTGTCAGCCGGTCAAGTATGGGCAGTGCTGGGTCTTCGCTGCCGTGGCGTGTACTGGTGAGAGCGGACGTGTCCTGTGTCCCCATCCCCGCAGGACAGGGTCACACGTGTCCCCCCCATCTCCCACTCATTCCCTGTGCTGCAGCAGGAGGGAACTGCTGGGGCTGATTGCAATCAGCGGCAATGATTGCTTAGCAATAAAGCTTTCTGCTATTCTGCTGTGTCAGGAAGCGGAGGGAAAAAATGGCAGAAAAAGGGCTCTGGCTTTTCAATTAGCACCGGGCAGAGGGGGAAGGGCTGGGCTCAGGCACAGAAGGAAAGCGGCTTTAAGGTCAAGTTTGCAGTAAAGTAATGAATCCACTGAGATCAAAATAATTTCAGTGCCACTGAGGCAGTCAGGCTGGGGCAAAAAAGGAAAAAATTCCAGGCTCGCTGCTATGTGCACACACACACGCCTCGCTGGGTTGTGAGTGCGTGTGCATTTATATGTCACAGATATATGAGACCCTTTTTAGAGGAGAGAAATAGCAGAAAACTAAAGTGGATTTTCTGCAACTCTCAGAAGTTTATAGCCTTCCTTTGAAGCATTCTAACTGCCTCCCTGTTCCCCGGGGAGCTCTGCTCGCAGTAAAAGGCAGCTGGGAGATTAAATGAGAGGTTGCAGCGTGCTGCTGCCCGCGCACTCCCTCAAAAGCTCTCGCAGCCGCTTTTGTGCCTTTTTTCTCCTGTGATATCAAACCCGACAGGCTGGCAGTGCCGCTGCCACCCGCCTGGCCCGCAGTGCCACCGGGACCGGCTGGGGCTCCATCCTCGGCACCGCTTTGCTCGGAGCACGCCCGGGGATGTGTAAGATCTGTGGGATGGGTGTGCAGACCGGGACCCCCTGTGCAGGGACCCCCTCACCCTGCCCTGTCCCCCAGTCCTGCGCTGCCTGGGCATCCCCAGCCGGGTGGTCACCAACTACAACTCGGCCCACGACACCAACGGCAATCTGGTCATCGACCGCTACCTCAGCGAGACGGGGGAGGAGGAGCGGCGCTCCCGGGACATGATCTGGTGAGCAGCCGGCAGGACGCCCGGGCCTCCAGGCAGCCTCTGTCCTCTCCCCAGCAACCCCTGTGAACCGGGGGAGCCTGGAGCTCCCACGTCCTGATTCCATTTGCAGGAACTTCCACTGCTGGGTGGAGTCCTGGATGGCCCGTCCGGACCTGGAGCCCGGCTATGATGGGTGGCAGGCGCTGGACCCAACACCCCAGGAGAAGAGCGAAGGTATGGCGCATACCGGGGGGCTGCTCCTTCCCCCCCAGCACCACAGGGTCTCCTCCCACCACAGTGGTGTCTTGTCCCTGCGGTGCCCAAACCCTGGGCAGTGACAGCGGCTCTGCTCCCCGCAGGGGTTTTCTGCTGCGGGCCGGCGCCCGTCAGAGCCATCAGGGAGGGCGACCTGCAGCTGCGGTACGACGTCCCCTTCGTCTTCGCGGAGGTGAACGCGGATGTGGTGTACTGGGTGGTGCGGCAGGACGGGTCGCAGAGGAAGAGCACCCACTCCTCAGTCGTGGGCAAGAACATCAGCACCAAGAGTGTGGGCAGGGACAGCAGGGAGGACATCACCCACACGTACAAGTACCCCGAGGGTACGTCACGCACACCTACAAGTTCCCTGAGGGTACGGGGCGAGGGGGGATTTGCTGTTGGAAAACAGAGTAGGGAAATGATTGATTAATGCAGCAATTGCACCAGGAGGGCTCCGGGGACCAGGGCAAAGCATCCTGGACCATGTCCTCCCCGCGCCGCTCTGGGAACTCTGGTTTTCTGTGAACCACAGGGTCTGAAAAGGAGCGAGAAGTGTTTGCGAAGGCAGAGCGTGAGAAGAGCTCCCTCAGGGAGGAGGACGAGGGGCTGCACCTCCGGATCAAGCTTTCGGAGGGTGCAAACAACGGCTGCGACTTCGACGTCTTTGCTGTCATCACCAACAACACGGACATGGAGCGGGTCTGCCGGCTGATGCTCTGTGCCCGCACTGCCAGCTACAGCGGCAGCATCGGGCCTCAGTGCGGCATGAAGGACCTGCTGAACGTCACCCTCGAGCCCCAGGCTGGTGAGAGACCCAGCGGCCGTGGGGACAGGACACGCAGTGGGGCTGGGGTCAGGGCTGTGGTTCACCCGTGTTCAGCTCTATCTCGGGTCTGCAGTGCGGGCTGGTTGGGGAGGGGGCAGCCCTGACCCACTCTGCCTCCCCCGCCAGAGAAGCGCGTGCCCCTGCGGATCTTGTACGAGAAGTACAGGGAGAGCCTGACCCCGGACAACATCATCAAGGTGGTGGCGCTCCTGACTGAGTACCAGACAGGTGACGTGGTCGTGGCCGTCAGGGACGTCTACATCCAGAATCCAGAGATCAAGATCAGGGTAAGGGCTCAGCGCTCTGTCCCAAGCGGGTTTGGTGGGACATTTCCCATTCACAGGAGGTTTGGTCCCCACCACGGCAGGGTCCTGTATCACGGAGTGTAAGATCTGTGGGATGGACCTGCATCCCCAAGGACCTGCCTTGGCCCCCCAGGCTTGGGGAGCACCACAGTCCCCAGGCAGGGTGGTGCTGGGGGTCCAACCCCTCCTGTTTGCAGGTTTTAGGGGAGCCGATGCAGCAGCGGAAGCTGGTGGCGGAGATCAGCCTGGTGAACCCCCTGGAAGCCCCCCTGAACAACTGCGTGTTCGTGGTGGAGGGCGCCGGCCTCACCGAGGGGCAGCAGATCAAGGAGCTGTAAGAGCTTTTCCTCCCTCTGCCCAGCCAGGCCTTTGGGAATGGGGCAGGTTTTTGTGCTGGAGCCCCCCGGGGGGCGGCCATGGGGCCCAGCTCCACCAGAGGCACAGAGGGAGCTGGGGCTGGGCTGGTTCCCGTGGGGCGTGAGGGCTCAGAGAGGACGGTGCTTCCCAGCACTGTCCCACAGCACCGCGGGCGTGGGGAGGGTGATGGGTCACTGGGAGGGACCCCGGCCACCCCCTGACCTCCTGTCCCCCCAGCGAGGAACCCGTGGAGCCGCAGGCGGAGGTCAAGGTCAGGCTGGACTTGGTGCCGCGCCAGGCAGGGCTGCGCAAGCTCATGGTGGACTTCGAGAGCGACAAGCTGACGGGGGTGAAGGGCTATCGCAACGTCATCATCGCACCCCAGCCCAAGTGAGGGGCCGCCACCCTGTGCAGACACCCTGTGTCCCCTCTGCCTGGGGCTCATGGCCCCTGCTCGCTTTAGCCCAGGACGGTCCCCACAGCGCGTGAAGGATGTCGCCAAAGCCCAGCCCGGCCCGGCCCGGCAGCCGCAGTGCCGGCTCCTCCCCAGAGCACTCGGTGCTGCAGGAGAGACGCAGCGGAGCAGAGACAGGAGAGCCCGGCGGTGTCGGAGCTCCCCGGGCAGCCGCTCACTTTGCTGCCCTTCCCTCACCCACGGGTGGAACCGTCCCCGTCCCGCCTGTCCCCCAGCATGAGACCCACAGGGACCCCCGCACCCCACACAGCCTCCCCCCTGCAGCACCGACAGCCCCAGGCCGCAGAGCAGATCCCATGAACCAAAGAGCAGAACAACCTTCTCCCGCACGGGTCGCACCTCCGCCACGCTCACACCTGCTGCTACAACTCTCTGAACGCAATGCACTAGAGAAAAGATTGTATACTGTGAGGACAAAGCTGTGTATATGCTATATACATATATAACAAATTATTTATAGCTATATAAATGCATACTGCATATAACCCTACTGCATAGGTAAAATCAAGTATTTGCTTTAACAACTGTCCCTGTCACTGCAAACACTACAGTGAGGGATGGGGTGTACCTTGACGTGAATTAACTACGCAAGCACTGAATAAAACCTCTATTTTTCACTTTTAAAGCCATCCCAGCTCTTCCCGAGCATCCCTTCCCCACAGAGGCACCGGCAGCTCCTCACCCAGTGCCCAAGCGGGTGGGGGGCAGGTTCGCCCCCAGCCCAGCTCCCCCGGCCCCTCAGCACAGCTCGGCAGCACCCACGGCACCGGTAAAACCTGCACCAGCCCCAGGGGCTCATGCCGGTACTGGGCGCTCCCGGTGCGTCTCTCCCACAGCAGAACTACACGGTGCTGTGATGGCACCAAGGACAAGAGGGAAAACCCACATGGAGAATTAAACACACAGGTGTTGCACACCCAGACTACCCAGGGCTGCCCATGGGCTGCCAGTGCAGCCAGAGAAAGCACAAACCAGCAGCCAAAGCACCAAAACCCAACCCAGGAGCACAGAAAATGGGGGCTGAACACGGGGGTGTCTCAGGCCTGGAAGGGGTCAAGGTGCTGCTGAGGATAAACGCTTCTCACGCCAGACACAGCCCTGCTGCTTTCCCAGAAACATTGTGAGAGGCCCCTGCCCCTGTTAAATACCAGAGAAACCAGCACAGAACTGGTGTATGCGGCAGACAGGGCTCCCCACCCCACAGCAGCCCCGTCCCGGGCACCGCGGTGCCCAAGGGGTTAAGGCTGGACCTGGCGCTGGGTCCGTTGGGAACATTCCTCAGCCCAGCGATGATGCACGGCCAGCTCGAGCATTTGTTCCCCGGCTCTGCTGAGCCAGGCTTCCAGCTGCTCAGTGCCGGGTTAAAAATAACCAGCAGCTCCTCTGGTTCGAAGCTGGGTCCTGATAAAATAAACATTAGCACAGCTATTTCTGAAGGTCACTCCATCCATCCGAGGCTCAGCAGCGCACGGCGGCTCTGACGAGAAACCAGCTTGAACGCTGCGCTCAGGGTTTGGCTCTGGGTTTGCGTCTTCGGGGCTGGTTCCCCGCTCATCCCCAGCAACCAGCACCCCCTGGCAGAGCGCAGGGCCCACGGGCCTTTGCCCACTCACCTGCTCAGTGGCCCATCGAGGACCATGAGGACGCTGTGACCGGTGATGCTGCCGCAGGGCCTTGCCGGAGCAGAACCGGCCCGGCCGGTGCCACAGTTTGTGGGCAGGTTCCCTGTGCACACCCCGAACCCCAAACCTGCCCCATGCTACAGCTGCCAGGCTCTTTGGTGCTTGTGCGACAAACTATAAATTAAATATTTACAGCATCCATTGCACGAGAATGCGTAATTCAGCACTAGGCCAAGTGCGGAGAAACGTGAGGCTGTTTCCGTGGAGAGAGGTGATTAATACATCTCGGCTCACCAGAGGTGCTGACTTGCCAAGAAGTGACTGTAAACTCATTTTAGACTTGAGGACCTTTAACTTACCTTCATTGACAGATTGAGAGCAGAACAAACTCTCATCAATCAGAGCGTGCACAAGGACAATTCTTGAAGAGATTCTGGGTTTTCCCCACTGCTGCGGGCACTGAGGCTGATCAGCACAGAACAGACCTGTTGGAAGCTACTCCATCTCCCAAGACAAATATTAAGTTCCTGTCGCCCCAGAGAATCAGAAAAACTGTAAAGACACACAGTTTCAGGTGAAGAAGAATTTTTCATAGTTAACTCTGTGCCAGAAAATACATGAGGCAGATGCAGGTAGGACTTAACTAGGTGTACTATTTAAACACACGCTTTAGCCTCTGTTCCTTGGACACCACATAAAACATCTCAAAGCCCTGATCTGATGGCTGCAGCAGAGCAGGTGATCGTCACCTGCTGCGGCAACCAGCGTGGCACGTCCCAGCACCCACTGGAACGGCTGCTCCACCGACGGACGCGGCAAAGCCGGGCAGGTCAGCGATAGCGGGGACGCTGAGTGCGGGGTGCAGGGGACGGCCCTGCGCTGCCGCTCTCCTCCAGTGAAGCCCCAACCTCATCCCCCCTCACGTCGCTGTCACCTGCCCCGGCTGTGTGACAGCCACCAGCACCAGTCACCCCCCGTGCCGCGGCCACTCCACAGCAGAAGCCTCCGTGGTCTGGGCCAGCAGAACCACAGAGATCACAGAATGTGATTCACGCAGAATGAGATCCCTTTGCTCCCGCACACACAGAGGCCTGGGAGGGCTCAGCCTCTATCAAACTCTTGCTAGAAGGTGCCATATGAAAGCCCTGCTGAAAACACAAAGACATGATTTTCTACCTTCTGATTCCTGCAAGTGGCAGAAGGGAAAGGCAGCAGCTCTACAAGGCACGAAGGCACCAAGGTTGTGATTCACATCTCCTCTCCATCCGAAGGAGACCTGGCTGTTCACCAGATAACGGATTTGCATCTTGGACTCCGCAGAGAATCCCGAGCTGAACTCGCTCAGCCCTCTGTGCCCCAGGTCCTCCCACCACAAATCCAGCCTGCGGGGTGTAAAACCTCCAGCTCTGGTTCCTCCTTCCCAAACCAGGCCCGGCCCCAGCCTGACACCCACCCCAGCACCTCCTGCCCCACGGACCTTCCACCAGGGACAGACAAACTGCCGCAGTGGGGCTGCAGAGCGGGAGGAGCAGCGTCCAGCAGCCCCCGGGACTGCAGGGAACAGCAAACCCGGAGCAACAGCTGCGCTGGGACAAACCAGTGAGACCACTGCTACTCAACGACACCCTCTTTATTCAAAAATAGATATCTATGTGACATTTCAGAATATACTGCTGGCACAAATGGCAGCCTATACGTCTAAATTAATTCCTGAATCAATTCATATACAGATTTGAGCTTTTGTTAAAAAAAAGACACACCTTGGGGGAAATCTGTTCAACCTTGAGAGAACGTCACCCAGTTCATCAGATGCCCTTTGCCCAAAAAGTAAAACAAATAAAATTAAAAACCACGAGACTTCAATTAAATTAAGCAAAATAAAACACACACATATATTTGGAAAAAAAAAAAATCAAAACATTTCAATTAAAAAAAGACATACAACTCTCTCACAGATCTGCCCAAAACAACAGCGTGAGAACCCAACACACTTGTCTACATCATTTTTTTATGACAGCTTTTTTGTCCTCTAATGGCTACACATTCAATCAATGGTCAGAACAACTACTGGTTAAACAGCCTCAGGTGACTCCACGAGCTGCGACAGGACAGAAATGAGTCTTTTGGTTTGGGTTTTCGAGGCTTGGGGTGGGGGGGTTTGTTTTTCATTTTTGGCAAAAGCAGAGAGAACATCCAGTGCTTGCGTGAGGAACGCTTGGCCCCCACGAGGCTGCACAACCAAGGCAGCTGGGAAGGAACAGCTCAGCCACGGACAGCGTCTGGGGCTGGCTCCAGGGCCTGGCTGGGCAGCGAGGGTGCGAGGAGTTCCGAGAACACGGACACGCTGCAGCGGCAGGGAGAAAAGGACGGGAGCTTCTGAGCAACTTAGTGACCAAAAAAAACGTTGTATTACTTGTTTTAACTGAGTGCTGAATAGGCTCTAGATACCCTGGAAAATAAATTACTGAGGACACAGAACAAGCTTTGCGTTTCTGTAGGTTTGCTCTCATGTCTGTGACAACAGCAGCTTAAGACTATAGGGCGGCACAACCACAGCACGTCACTCAACCCATTTCAGCCTGTGTTACAAAACCTGCATTACCAGATAAAGTGTTTCCAGAAACCCAAAATGTTTTCCAGTGAGAGGTGCTAAATTTAAACAGAATTGTTATCCAAATCGGAATGCTTTTCAGTGATCAGAGTGCAGCTTGTTAACCGAACACACAAACCGAAATGTCACTGCGCCCATGGCAGCTAAACATCAGCTAGCAACATAATGCAGTTAAGAGTATTTTAAATTGGACTTTTTTCCTGACTTTTCCCAATTATAAAAATCAATTCACAATAATCTGTGACACAAAATTAAGTACATCCTTCTAATATCTACATGCATGGACATGGTACATGTGCATACAGGATATGTGCATATATATGGGTCTATTTTCTATATTAAATAAATATTTATACCACATTTAACTTCTGTTCATCGAATAACTTCACTAAAGCTACAGAGAGAATGTATAGAATAGTATTTTCAGTGTAACCATCCTCAGAGTGGATCAGACAGTGCCTGTCACTGGGATGTCACCAGCTGCAATACAGCATTCCAGCTCTTGCAACCATCTGATTTTGTATAAGGAAGAGGAAAAATGTGGTATAAATCTAAGGTAGCTAGAACAAAACTTCCTTTCATTCTCATTCAGGTAACATCCAGTTCTGCATTGCTCAGCAGAGAAGCTCTCTCTAATTCACAAAGAAAAGCTGCTTATTTTTATTGCCTGTGGCGAGTTCCCATTTCCACACACGCCGAACGGGAACTGTGTCCGTGTCAGTCCCACAGCAGAATGAGGAACTGTCGATTCAAGGACTATTTCTCTGTACCGGTGCTCAGTAGGTGCCGCGCTGCTCCGCTGCCGCGGCACAGAGCTGTGCACAGCCCTGGGAGCACACCGGCCACTCCACTGCTCAGAGACAAGGGGCAGAAACCAAACTAAAACAGACAAGACTTATTCAGAAATAATACGATACGTTTATAGAGAAAAGATGTTAGATGGTCGGCCTTTCTTGGAAAACCTTGCAGGTACGTATGTACATGATTCTCGTGACATTTGTGCGGGTAACAAGTGCTAAGAGCAAACAGCAACTAAAGAGTATGGAAAAAGATGAGACACGTTTTCCTATCTGGACTGTCCCCACTCCCTTCCAAGCTCACAAAAACTCGCTTTTCTCCTCCCCTCAGCGTGAGGCAGCGCACACAGCACAAGGAAGAGCAGGAGCAGCCGAGAGGCCGAAAGCAGCGTCTGCAAGTTCCTTCCTACTGCAGATCTCGGAAGAGTGGATTTCCAGCCAACACCAGTCGTCTTCCTTCTGCTGGCAGCGGAAACTGGGGACAGTCTGTCCTAGTCTGTGGAAAACAGGTCACCGGCCGACGGCAGCGGTGCCAGCCCTCCCGTGACGTTGGGCAGCAGCGACAGGTCCGGCAGGCTCTGGATGTGGGATTTCAGCTCCTTGCGCACTTGGGTCACCCGAGCGAGCTTCTGCTTGTACTCCTGAGGGAAACGGAGAACCAAGATTCAGCACAGGTTAATTAACAGAGCTTGTAGTTAAGCCAGGAGTATTTTCCAGGTGAGGACTCTGGGAGCAGGTGCCAAGGTCCTGGCTCTCCGAGCAACTGCTACATGACCCAAATTTGCAGCCTGTCCACAGGCTCTGGCACCCCCAAAGCACCGATCCTGCCCCGTGGCACTGCCACAGAACCTGTGTGAAATGCCCCCAAACCTGCAGGCCCTAGTGGCAGGTATGGCAGATCTTCCACAGCATCTCTACAACGCAGGCAACAACGAGCTGACGAGAAACTGTACGCGGCCTTCCACAGCCAGTTGTAATATTAACTTACTTTTCATTTCTTAATTACTTGGCAAAGAGAACAGTTTACCAGAGAACAGAAGTCTGTCTTTGAAGATCAAGTAAAACTAGGCACACATCTAATCAAAGCATCTTTCTGAAGAGTTTACAACTTTAATCCCATCTTTCTAACCTTCTCAGTGATGGAAATTCTCTTCACCTTCTCCAAATATCAAAGCAGAGCAGTTCCTGCGGGGTTACAAGGAATGAGTTTCCACTCTCTGCGTTTCATTATTTTGAATTAGAATAGCGAGAGCAGCAGCCAATTGCAGCAGCTCAGAATAGCCCTACGCCTGGAACGGCTTTATAAATATATTCCATAAATTTCCTGCCAGCACCAAGTAAGAATGTCCTTTAACAGCTTATTTCCAACTTAAATCCCTCCGTGAGGCTCAGTGAGTTAACACACCGCCATAACCAAACGCCCCTGCTAATGCACGTGGGATATGTGCTGAAATAATCAAGTTCGAACAAAACTCCACCAGCTTCACAAACAACAGCGTGCTGTTCACGGGCCTGGAGGAGCAGCTGAGGAGGAAAGCTGTGGAGCTGCACCGCCACACCGCGCGTACTTCTGCGAGAGACGCGAACGGAGCATCTGCTGCTGGCAGCTGGGGAGAGGGACCTGCGGGGCAGGGACACAGCAACAGCTCCCGCACAGACAGGACACCGCAAAGGTATCTACTGTGTCATTGTATTCCAAATGCTTACAGACAGAAGGGGGAAGAGACTGCACTCAGAGGGCTTGTTTTCCCCCAGAAGACTGTCTTAAAAAAAAAAAACCAAAACCATAACTCAGGATGTTGCCGGGGAGTGATGGATACCAAGCCAGGAAAGAAAGGGCAGCACTTTCTCAAGAATGCCAAACGCTGTCAAGAGTGCATATCAGCACGTTTTTTTTCTGTAGTAATTCTTACTAAAGATAGGAAAGAAACCAAGCTGGCAAGTCCTCCCAGTCTGATAAATGGGGTAGAAGGTGCAAATTCCAAGCATAAGCCAAAAAAATATCTCAAATACTGCTTGAATTGCCAAGAGCCACGCATGAGAATTGTGTAAAGCCAGGTACAACGCAATGTCTGTTCCCCGGGAAGATCAATGTTCTGCGCTCGCAGGGCAGAACTGGCAGGAGGACCAGCACATGCTGCTTCTAGGGACGCTCAAGAGCGGGACACTACGGGTTTTTTAGCCGAAGACAATTTGTGTAAATATTACAATTGTATTAGATCCAAACAATATTTCTTTCCTGACAGAACTGTTTAGGGGAGTGAGAACTTTTGCAATGCCTTGGTGGCCCAGCTCCGAGCAAACACGCTGACGAACGAAGCAGCGCCGGGACGCACACAGACCACACTGGTGCTCCGGTAAACACGAGGACTTGGGAGCAATTCCTCCACACAACAGCTGCAGCCTCTTCCCAGAGTCACAATTAACAGCTTAAAATGGTTAGGAAAATACTGCTCTTAACATACCCCCGTTTTCAGGGATACTCTGCACTGAGAGCTATCTGCAGTACTGAGCTATCAGAAACACCTCAATTCGAACAGCAACTTTAGTACACAGGACAAAAAAAAAGATCAAGTCGCCTTGAGAACTACCTCCATTCAATTCTAATAATTCTACCTTACTTGTAGGTTAACGCAGCGATTAACTAGTCCACACCAAAGTCTGTTAAAGCAGTAAGGCCTAAATTGTACCTATTAACAATAATTTAAAAAAAAAAAAAAAGAGAGAGAGAAAATGCTCACAAAAGGCAACAACAGCCCCAAAACCATTAAGAAATCTGGCTCAGAAAAAGGTCACTAAATTCAGGAATGGAAATGACATTCTAAGGGAGTAACTCGGGAACCAAGATTTCCTAGAAGAGACGAATACTTGCTGTGCAGATCGGATCCACAGCACAGACCCCACTGCAGAACTTTCCATCTGCTCCGGTACCCAACGCTGTGCTGACAGGTCAGAGCAGAACAGACTGGGGAGAACAGAAACTGCACCTTGCAGGTTTTGCATTACGTCTCTCCATTCTATAAAATGGAAAAAATATGAAGTGCACTTAAAAGAAGCCTCTGTTTTCTGAGGTCTTAGTTTGTACTCCATGTGTCTAGCTAATTGCCTCGCTGCAGAGGCAGTTTTCATTAAGATTAATAGTATTTGGATGCTATTTGCTTTTTTTAGTCCAAATAATGAGATCTTTGCTGTAAGCAGGAATTTCAGGATGATACAGAAAAAACTGGCACTGTGCCACATGGATGCTTCTGCTAATCAACATTCCCTTTCAGTACGCGGGATTCAACATCCACAGCGGCCAAGCGCATCAGATCCTTAGTCCTTGAAACAAACGTAAAATCAGAATTAAACACCACTGAAGAATCTGACAGAAGGGCTGCGTTCCAAAGCAGCCTGGCTTGAACATTATAAAACCGACTGCGATTGATGTGACAGGAAATTCAGCCCGAGGGCTGCTGCCCCGCGTGGTTCACCTTGGCGAGTCACAGCACAGGCTTCATCTCATTTCAGCTTCGAATCTGCACTGGACACTTCCATTCCTGTTCGGGGTCAAGCAGGAACACGCTGTAAGTCATCACAGCAATTGCAGCTGCTGAAAAACACCTAGTTCAGCATTAATGAGAATTCAGAACGTGAGGAGGAAGAGCAGCCAGTCTCAGTTTTGATATGTTGCAGCTTCAGCCAGATGTGCGAGAGCCAAAGCCTTCAGAAGTCAGGGGAAAAATGCACGAGGAGCTCTACAGGAATTTGGAAAGAGTGTGTAGTGAAGCGAAAGGTTTGACAGTCATACGTTTGTATGGCTGTGTAAAATCTACTTACAACATTAAATATACAACGCTAATATAGCAGGTTGCTTAGGTATTCCTCAGCTTTGCTGCTTGCCACCTAGCCAAAGTACTTTGAAACATTAAAACATGTTAGAATAACAGTTTCACAATTACAATGTATTTATAAGAAATGACCAATATGAAGGGTGTCAGGAGAAAATACTCAAAAAGAAAAGCTTTCTAAAGCCAGGACAGTCACACTCCTGCTCAGCGAGTACACGAGCAGCACACGTAAGCCCTTGATTTGTTCAGATGTTCAACACCAGCATCCACCATTCCTTTCAGTAAGTTAATCAAAGGAATATGGACCCTTAAAGATATATGCCTTGCTATGGGCTATGTAGCATCAGCTTTGGTCCAGCCCCCAGTGAAGTAATGCTAGTTAATACACTTTTGACCTGTTCAAGTGCTGCCCTCTGAGCAGCGTCTGTCTGTCCGTATGTCACGACCCTGGGGCTCTGTGCAGCCTCCCCCCTCCACACCAGCGCTCCCGAGCACCACGGAGTCTCAGCCCAGTCACACCAGTTGGGATCGATGCCGAACTGTAATTCATTGCCCAAAACCACCCTCCCCAGCATATTGTCCCTCAAATAAACAGCTTTTCTGCAGCTGATGACAAGAGCTCTGTGTCCCAGGGTTTTGGCATTGCCAAGTGTGTTGAGCATTAGCCCACCAGACATAAATACACCGAGTTTATGTGTATGTCTTGAGAATTTGCCATGTTTCACAAGGGACAGTATTAACAGGATTAGTAAACAACTGCAGCTCTCTAGACCACAAAAGCTGCTTTTCAAAAGATGTACACGAGCTACTTTCATTACTATCATAGTGACAGACTTTGCTTTGTGAGTAAATAAAGTACGCGAAATATCCAGAGCGATTTCCAAATCAGACACTTCCATGTCTTACAATAAAGGCCTGAGTCGTGTTCCTACCAGAAACCCCTTCCCAACCGGCAGCCTGGGCGAGGTGAGCACAGTGAAGTGAACAATCCACCTCTACCTGAAACGCCATCTCAGCCAAGTCAGGAAACTGACTGTACAAGAGAAAAACTCAGTTGGTAGTACCAAAGATGCTGGAAAAGATATCTGGAGAGAGCAAATCACACAATGAGAAGATCTGTAAAATTAGATCGGTTCAAGTTGTTTTCTTATTTCAGTCTTTGCTTGGAGTAAATGTTTTGGTTTTTAATACATTCTTAATTGCTACAAGAATTTCAGAGCCTCCTATTAAAATGCTTATTAGCACTACAAAGGAAAATCAAGGCTTATCACTAACGTTGCTGTGAGAACATCAAAGACTCAAAGAAAACTGATGAGCAGATATGCCTGCCGTATCTGTAACCAACATCTTCCGCTATTTATTAACCCCTACAACTCGAGAACAATGCAATACTTTAATCAGGCAACATGCCCCAGCTAAGATGTGAGATTTGACACCAATATGAATCGTGCCTTCATGTTCATTGAGTTCCGGAGTGGCGTTTCCTGCCACTCATTTCAGACTTTACAGTACTAAGACTGCCTTTTTTGTCAGAATGGCAAAGACGCCAACCTAAACAGATATTAAATAAGATCATTCTTTAGCTTCCAACATATTTAAGAATGTGTGTACATTCAACAGTGGGCAAGCAACCTGTCCTGTTGCTATCAGCAGGATTATTTTACTAACAAAGGAGCCCAGCCAGCAAATCACTTGATTTTCAGGATTACATTCATCGTGAATTTCTGAATTTCACTGTCTCAAACTGACTCAAATTAATGGACTGTTCCAGGCTTTTTACAACATTGATGTA
Organism: Pampusana beccarii; assembly: GCA_013399365.1. NCBI lineage: Eukaryota > Metazoa > Chordata > Aves > Columbiformes > Columbidae > Pampusana > Pampusana beccarii. The sequence continues at coordinate 726,094 of VWYH01004579.1, read as the reverse complement.
CAGCATCTTGCTACTTCTTTCCTTTTTTAAAAAAAGTAAAGAGCATTGTTTCTATCATTTATATATACACACATCTGTGTTTCTACTAGACAGGTGTCCTTTCAGCAAGGAAAAAAAAAAAAACAAACCCATACTTCCATTAGTGTTCAGCAAATAAATCAGGTGCCAAACAGTATTTGGTTTTACGGCATCTGTCATATCCACATCTGAAAGTGCCTTTTAATTACTAAATTCGGTCATAAGGCAGACACTATCCTTGAAGAAATTCAAGCTAAACAAGCTAACAGAATTATTAACTATCCACTCTAATTCTGAGTGCAGCATCAGCATTTGTTTGGCTGATTTGGGAAAAACCTTGCTCTGGAAAAGCAACATGTTCACAGCCACAAAACATGGACAAACCCTGGTATAAACACCTATGACAACAGAAACATCCCAGATTTCCCCCAGAACAACGTTGCCTAGCTGTCAGAGGACGAGTTTGTCACGACAGCGAGCAGAGCCTGCACATGCTCCAGCAGAGTCTCCTTGCAGCAGGTTTTGTCCTCTGCAGCAGCTCCTGTCCCCGCAGCAGCAGCTGCTCACAGCACCAGCAGCCCGTGGCGCGGGGAAGCGCTTCACCTGCCGCCCGGGGCCGCTGAACAGATGGCAGAGTGACACACAGCCACGGTCGGTAATTAAACCTCCCCACTGCTCCCAGGACACGGCGCTCAAAGAGCCTCCTCCAAGAAAGCCCACTTGAGACGGAGGGCGGGTGCCGCGGCCCCTGGGACGTGCGGCTGGTGCTCAGGCCCTGTCGGTGTGTTTGTCGGCGTCCTGCCCGTGTTCGAGGAGCTATGGCAGGACACGCGAATCACCAGCCTTCCCCATCAGCCCAGGTCACACCCCTTCCCTGAAGCTGTCGGGAAGCAGCTGCTGAAGGATGGATGCCAGATTTTGTTTAAACAGCGTCTCCTTATCAAGAAAGGGCTGGGAAGACAGATGAGGGGCACCCAACCATAAGGAAAATAACAAAAAAAACAAAACAAAAAAGCACCACTAATTGTGGCAAAGGGACATTGAATTCTTGGAAATGCAATTTAATTAAAAAATAGAGTAAATCTGCAGAAACTTTGTTGGGTAAGCCTATTTTCCTTTAAAAAGTATTGAGTTCTGGGTTTCCACGTCCATATGCATTAAAGCATACAAGACTGAACACCAGAACAGGTTTGTCTTCTCCAGACTTTTTACACCACATTTGTACTCCTGTTTTACTCCAAATGTGAAGCTCACACCTAGAACCATTTCCCCTGAGAGAAACACAGATGAGGGGCCAAGCCGGAGCGTTTGGTGAGGCACTCAGCTCACTGCCATCAATACTCACCTCCAGCTTCTTCTCCTTCTCGCTCAGCACGTCCTTCTGGTTCTGGGTGTACTCGATGAGCATGCGCGCCAGCTGCCGCCGGTCCTCCAGCTCGGCCGCCAGCCGCCCGTTGTACTCGGCCAGCAGCAGACACGCCTCGTCCACCGTCTTCGAGAGCCGCTCAGCTGCCTCTTTGTCTGCATGCACAAGGGTTGGGTAATGCAGAGGACAAAGTTTAGAACTTTCCTCTCTGACACAAGGGCTGCAGTTCACCAGCCACACACCCAATAACATCTCACTCAAACACACTCCTGGTTTGACAGGAAAATGGGAGTTCACATCGCAGGGGATACAAAGGAAACAGGACTAACAGCCCAAGAACGGTGGTTTTGAGATGCTGACACGACTGAACGCCTTTTATCCTTGCAGAAATGTCGTTGACCGGCTGGGGGACAAATCTATGAAGTTAGCCTCTATAAACTGGCTTATTAAAAGTTCAACTGAATTCTGAAAGTGCAGTTTAAACAAATCAGGTGGTTTTCACATTTAAACATGATTTGCACTTTTTAATTGATCTTTTCTTTTAATAACTCCTAATGTATATGAGTAAAGATATGAATTGAACACTAGTCTTCACAGTTGGACACTGTAAGATTATATTATAAAAGACTGAATAAGTGACAGCTCATAACGAATTCTAAATTAAAACTGCTTCCAGGAACAAGAGTCAAATCGGTTCAACCTTCAAATGCTTCTATTAATATTACTTTTCAAATACAATTGTAAAAGCCCATTTAAACAAGGACTGACAGACTAACGGGGGTAGCAAGTTTCCTTTTCCATAGCAACCAAGGACTATGTGTGTACTCAGCAGAGTCTGATAAAACTCAAAAATATCTAACAGCCAAGGTGTTCAAAATCAAACACATCCATTTGAGAACTCTGGCCCTATGTCCTTTACATTCTTGCAAAATGCTGTTGATGCTCTTCAAGCACAAAAGCTTTGGTCCAAGCCAAAAAAATGGAAGCAGCTATGAATTTCCATCTTCAACCTTACTTCTCAGGATTGCTGCCTATTCATTACCCAAGAGGTACAAAACAAGGACATAAAAGCAGGAACTCACTCCACTGTACCTTCTGATTATTTAAAGAAAACTACCTTTGATTTCTAAGTTACTCCTTGGACCCATGTTAATTCATCTTTCAGTCCCATACCTGTAATTTTCTCCAGTAATGAAACATCTTGAACTTCCTGAGGCAAGGAGGCAATTTTTTGCCGCACTGTTGCATCTCCTGATGCTGCATTTTCCAGGTCTTGCAGGGCTTTGATCAAATCCTCGGTCTACAAGACAAGTTAGCAAACGATAAAACCAAGTAACTTTTAAGCCATTTCCTGTGGTTGTGGTCACTGCATCTGAGGTTTAACACACTCGTTTTGTAGCCTTAAATGCTCAGAATGATACTCTATTTCATTCCTACTAAAATAAAGTCTTCAAAACTGCTTTCCTAACCAGCTCCATACACATCTATCAAAGGTTGGGCTTTTTAATAGCTCATGGAGAGAGATATCCTACAAAAAAACATTTAACTGTGTTACAACTTTGGGTTCGAGAGATTATACACTGATCTTTGCAAGAATTTAGAATATGGTCTGCTCTTCCAGCAGGCCTTTGAGATTCTCTACTGGTAGTGCCACTCAGACCTGGTTTAGACTATGCGGAATCACCCAGGAGTGGCACAGCATTCCAAAATGAAAAAAGAACCAGTTCCATTTCACATGGTTTTCTCAAGCCCCAAGCGAATGTCCCCATGAAAAGCACTTGTGGGCAGCTCCACCTCGTGGCTGCACCCGCAGGAGGTGCCTCAGCCCCGCTCCCCACATACCAGCAGTGGCCCAGCACTGGGGTCCTGGGGCGAGTAGCTCCCAGGGTAATCGTCATCCTCCTCCTCTTGGATCTGCTGAAAAGTCCGCTTCAATGACTTCTTCTCCTCTGCAACTGAAGACACACATAAGCAACTCATTTGGATGCCAGATCTGCCCACCCTGACTATCTCTACTTTAAAAAACGGTACCAGATGCTCCAATGACGAAGCTCTCTAAAGAGAAGGGTGACCACAGCTGGACTCTCACGTTGGCACCATATTCCAAACACTCAAAAGCAAAACAGCAATAAAAGGCTGATTTTGCCCTCTCACGCATCCTGTATGTGCAAGTACAAGGCTACAGTCTCTGTATCAGCCGTGTGCACTGTACACGTACTTGTGCCTCCTACACTGAAGTAGGAAAGGCAAGTAAACATCCTATTTGCCGATAAATGGCAGGTCTCCAAGCCTGCTGTGATTCTTTGGTTCATACCACGTATGCAGCTCAGGATTTCTACCGGTAGAAATGACACATCAACGCTAAGATACATATGGACAGAAGAATTTCATGTTATCTTTTTGCACCAAATATATGCTCACTGTGGTCCCACCATGAACTGAATGACCACTGGTTATTCAACCTTCCACTTGTCTGTCAGAGTAGAAGGACAGCTCTGTGAAACAAAACCCCAGCAATGACAGCAACAGGCAGAGCATGAACCGACCTCCAAGCAGGTAACCTAGAGCATTCAGAAAAAAGGATTTCATACAACAAGGCAGTGTCAGTTAAATGAACCTCAGCGTAGCATACCTGAGCTTGAAAGGGGGGAGACAGCTTATTGAATGAGTCTGAAGTCCCAGTGCAGGCTTTGCTCCAGTCACAGAGCCTTCAGAAGAAGACACATCATTCTTCAGACTTGCCACCAGAATTCATAAGGGCCAGGGTAATTTTTAAGAAAGCTCTGAACAGTCTTGTGAACATCTCTTCAATAGAATCAAGTCTTGCCGAAATAATCATGGAGTTCAAGGAAAACATTTGATTCACAGGAAAACCTAAGGACACTTGATTTAAAATGAAATCAGTCTGCCCAGCTCTAATGAGGAAGCAAACAGAAGGGTCTGTCCCTAGATCCAGAACTTTCCCTGCTTGTCAGGTGGGACATATGTCTGAAAAGCTTTATTTCCACAGAGACAAAGTCAGAGGCGCCGTACATGCTGCTGTGAGAAAAAGCTGAACGACCCTCGTGAGGCTGACACAAAAACATCTCTGTTAGACAACAGATTTACTCAACGGAAGGCAAAGAAGCTCAGAAAACCGTTACCGTCAACCAAATTACTTTTGATGCATGCTGGAGCAAAGCTACCTAGGCTAGAAAAAGATACAAAGTACTGTATGTATACCATAGATGTAATAATGTTTGATAATCTGACTGACAAGATACCAGATCAACACAAAAAAACAGCTGCTGTCCACCAAGCTCTGCGAAAGGGACCAGCCGAGCTCAAGGAAAATGTGCAGGTGACAAAACGACCTAAGAGAGCAGTTAAAGTAGGAGAACAGTTAAAGTAAGAGAGCATTAAGAGTTGTGCAGCCCAGGACAACGTGTTGTCACTTTCGTGCACTTATCATGAAGTAACTAACCAAAGGCTAAACACAAGATAATCAATAGAAGAACGCATGTAGTGTGCACAGAAATGAAAATAAAAGTGAGAATTGGAATTCAAATTGCTGAAGAGCTATTCCTGCTATGTTGCCAACCAGTCTAGCGCAAGACAGTATTGTGCCTGCTTAACGCTCTAACAGTGAGGATTCAGAACTGAATTTCCCATCTGAACAAGACCAAGGGAGTTCGATTGGAAAGACTCTACTGTGATAGCTTTTGGGCGTGAATAGCATGACATAAAAGTGGACTGTTGCACTTCTTTCCTTGGCATCGGCAAAAGGGGCAGTAGAAGACCTCACTGAAGAGTCCTAGAAACACCATCTCCATTACAGCAAGATAGAAAAAAAAAAACAACACACTTATTTTCAAACTCCAAAGCATATGGTGGAACAGGACCTCTGAGAGAGGCGGGAACCCAGGCATCAATTATAACACACCCTGCCCAGGTAGCTTTCAAAATCTGCTAGCCAAAAGTAACTGAACCATTGCAGTCTGGACTTCTGAAAAAGCCCATCAAATCCAAGAAGGGAAGAGGAAAGCCAGCATTAAGAACACTGGGAACTGATCCGAATCCAGCAGCGGTGTGTAACACATCTTCTGAAACAATCATGTTATCCACGGGCAGCTTCTGCTAGGAAAATCACGAGGCCAGCCCTGACACAGCCATAAAGAAGCCCCAGAAGCCACCACTAGAGACGCAGTCAGCCCTCCTGCTCCTCAAGGTCTTCTCCACAGCTCAGAAACCAAACTGCTCCCCACAAGCCTTCAAAGAGCAAAGCACTTTGCTCCTCCAAAGTGACCAACTGCCATCATAACAGCTTTGCAGTGAAACTCCAGGTGTTGTTATCTCGCTGTTGCAGTGTCCAGAGAGACTTGTAAAGGTATTTCTCCACCAGCTTTTCTGTCTCCAAACCCTCTCTGGTGCCTGAGGAAGCTCACAGCGCCACAGACCTTGGTCACGAACCCTGAGGTTTCCCCCAGTTGGGAGACCTTCCCACCCAGGGGTTCATCTGTTCTCATCTCCTCAGAACAGGTTTTACAGGTAAACAGGCTGCTCTGATTTGACTCCAGGCTCATGTGCACAGGAAACAGAAACCAGCTGTGGAATCCATATGCACACATTCAAAAGGATAACTAGAGTGCTAGAACTTGGCTCTGTTAAAAACAGTGGCTTTTTTTAATCTTAAGGCAACACAAAATTATTATCTTCTCTCACGAGGACTTGGTTATGTTCATCTCCTCGTTCAAGAAGCAGCCACACCACATGGTAAGGAACTCCCCATGTAGATAATGCCTTTCACTGGAAGAAACTACGCAAAGAGTTACGATTAAAAAGAAAGTCCTTATTTCACATAAGGATTTATCAGCCCCAGCACAGCTACATCACCCACCTTTTCTGACAGTTAAGCACACAGTTATAGGACAAGTTGCATGAGCAGAAACTTCTGCCTATAGGGAAAGATGCAAGGAAACCCCATTTCACAGCTGCTGTAGTTCTAGAATAACAGGTAAACCTGTAAAACAGGGGGTTTGACTTGTGAAGTTCTATAGGTAACCATTATTTGAAAGACAGACCAGCTGAATTTAAACCATACCTTGGGCTGAAAAGAAGAATACTCATTATTACAGCACCAGATACCTTTAAGGAGCTTCAAAATGTTAATGGCACAACCCTGTACCAATCTAAAGGCACTGCTAGTTATTTCCCAGCTGTGTCTACCTTGGGTACAGACAAACCCAGGACATCAGAATGATTTTGGAGGAGCAGTGTACTACAGTTTTCCCCTTTTATAATAAACGTTAGATCTGTAAAACCCGACACATTATTATCCATCTCGCTTACATTCATATGTTTGAAACAGAACAGAGTGACTACAACAAAGCCTTCTAAAACCCAGATAGTCACCCACCAGAAACTGGACAAACACCGATTTACCTCAGAAATCCACGAAAATCCCACATAAAACCAGCTCTTACCGTTAAGCAGCTAATTTGAAAACAAGCCAGTCAAAACAAGGAGAAAAACTCAGGAGAACTCCGCTGAGTTTTTCCAATTTCTTTTTCTCTTAGTTTAAAAATCTCCATTTCTTTTTTACAATTAATTGACAAGGCAACAATATTCACACTCACAAAAAGGCCTGAACTGTTCCCTCAAATAAAATACATTACATTAATATCTCCAGATACCCAGACAAACCAAAAGTTCCGGACAAGTGAAGATGTGCACGCAGCAGTTCTTAAAACATTGGTATTTCATGGTTCTGCTTCCCACAGAGACAAGTCTGTTACACTTGAGAAGGGTCTGATTTTGTATAAACATGTGAAAATGGAGAAGATAACAGTAGCAGGGCTGAGGACACCACCGTCCAGGAGGACACATGGAGCAGGGGTCCTGCCCCTTCCCCAGGAACCCGCCTGTCCCTGGACACACAGTATCACTTGGTTCACAATAAAAATCAAACACTGGCGAAACACTTCTCTAGGTGCGATACCTTAAATCGACACTTTCAACCCATCAGTTACTTGGTCTAACAGCGGTTCAGGTATGTAAATTCTGTCCTTTACGCTAAGTAGTGCCCTATGTGTTGTGCCCAAGCAGAACCCCTTGGTTTGGGTTTGGCACAGAAGCTGTACCCCCTACCCTGCCCGCTCCCCGTGGGCACAGAAGCCCCAGGCAGGGCTGGTGCCTCCAGTTTGGGGGAAATGGCCAAATCCCCTGGCCTCCCCACTCCGGGCAAGGCAGGCTGGGAAGCCGCTGCTGCAGTACCAGCTGGGACTTGGGCCTGAAGCAGCACCTTGAAAACACAAACCTACAGTCCCAGATGAATGCCTGCACATGCACACCTCGTATTAATGCTCATGTCTTTGTATTCATTCTGTATTAATTACCAACTCCAGTAGATGTATCTTGCTCATCTTCACCACCTAAGACCAGCGTTAGAGCACTTTGCTAACAGCCAAGCCAACTCGCTTACAAAGTCTCGCAGCTCTGCCAGGAACAGAGCAAAACCTGGTCGAAGCAGCAACGTGACTGCAGGTGATCTGAAGACACTGACAGTTCCCTTAGCTGAAACTGGACAAATATTCCCCTGACAGAACACTGCCTGTTAATGACCCTCACCTGCCACGGGTCACGCGTCCTGCCGCTGCCCTTGTCAGTACAGCGCTACTGGTTAAACGTTTTCTGATGCTGCAGAAGAGGCGGCAGCACCTGCCAAAGCAGCACGAAAGCAGTAAATGCAAGAAGCTTATGCTCAGTTTCTCACATCTGTCTCATGCAATAATAAGGATATAACCATGATGTTCTAATGATGTTAAATGATGCAAAGTTCTTGTTTTCCCAAAATGACACCAGCTAGCATTAAGAAAAAAAAAGACTAGACAAACTTCTGGACATATATTCCAGCCCTAAATTCTTAAAAAGTCCTTGCTGAACTGTAACAAAATATATCAAGTATACAAAAGAAAAAAATTAATATGAAAATGAAAGCACTAACAATATTGAATAAACCATTACAAGAACCCAGCTGGCCACACTCAGAGGTGTAGAGTGAGACAATTCAACTCTCAAGGTGGACACAACAGTCTCCTGCACCCTGCTAAGCTGTGCTCACCCCGGAGGCAGCCCTGCAGCGCTCTGCCCGCATGAGGCGTTCCCTGTGCCCGCTGAGCTGTGCCCAGCCCCGCAGCACTCTGCCCGTGAGCAGAGACAGAACCACCTGCAGTGCAGTCTCCTGCCGCCACCAGTCCCACAGCAACACACCTGGAAACCTGGACTGCCAGTTTAACCAAAACCAGACTTCTCCTAAGACAATCACGAAAAATCTCCCTGCCCAGCTCTGGCGACAACTCAGCTCCAGGAACCCAGAGCTCTCCTCCTCACAGCGGAACATGTACCAGTTTAAAACCAAAGTGAGGCAGAAAACAAGAGCAACAGACACTTACCTTTAGTTTGGGGGCTATTGGAGTCCTCCATAGAGAGTTTCAACTGCTGGATAAACTCACTGCCATATACGCTCCGCTCTTGCCAGATGTTAAGTAATCGTTCCAAGGGCTTTTTGCAGCCCTCATCTGCTTCTCTGTTCACAGATTAGAAAACAATTATAATTCAGCTGAAAAACATCCCTTATGTTTTAAGAGAGCATCTTCCAAACTAGAGCATACTTCCAAATATGTCCACTGACATATCTGCACATTTGGAGACAATCTTTCTCATATTGTCTGGGACAAACTGTGCAAAACACATTTGTGGTAAATTTTCTCCTTTAATTGGGGCCAAAGATTGCCTGGAAGCACCCCACATTCTCACCCCAGAGTAAAAGCAGGAAAAGTTTTGAAGGAAGAAACTCGCTATTGTTCAGAATTTGCAAGAAGAATTATAAAACACCCCCAAGCTGACACATTTACAACTCCGAGTATTAACTTTAAACAGTTGTTTCAGTCAATAACATCCCAATTAAAAAGCAGGTTGTTTGGATCATTAGGCACTTAACTGCACTCACACAGCGCTGGAAGCTCCACAGCCACCCAGAGCTGCACCCCCAAACACACAGCACCAACTTCCTTAATTGTGGTAACAGGAATTATTCTGCTAATTAGAGAAAATCCTAACTAAACGGCAGTCCATTTTGGATAGGATGGCAGCTGCGTGTCTTCTTTCCTTTCAGGTATAAAATTCATTCTTCGCCCAGCAAGGAGACTATCGATCCAATAAGCGTTACAACAAGCAAGGCAAAAAGAGTCTGTGCTCAAACCAGGAGACTGACAATAACCCAGGGACCAAAAATATCAGCTGGTTTAGAGGCAATGGGGAAGAGCCATTCATCACGTGGCAACTATTCAATTTCTCCACCCTGAACAGATCCGTAAGACCTTTCGGTAGCAATTAAAATAAAGCACATAGGCGTTGCATGCAGAGAACAAATGTATTTAAGCCGTCAGGGGCTGATTCACACACAAACACGCTTCCCCAAAGAGAAATATTAATGCTAAGCAGCTCCTCGCTGCAAAGTAGTCAGAATCACATCTCTGCTAGGGAGTGTATGAGCATCCCTGAGACCTGGTAAAAAACCCAACTGAATTCAACTTTGTACAACAAGAATACCAATCTCTAGAGAGAAAAGCTGAAGAAATGCCTAACACAGCAACATACCTGGCGACATGAGAAAAAGCATCCACGAGAACAGACTCAAATTCCCTGGTAAATTCAGGACCTTTCCTCTTACTGTTCTGGATGACATCGTTTGCTAAATACAGGAAAGTAAGTTTCCTACTCGATTTTGCTGGGAAAGGGAAAAAAAAGGAAGAAAAAAAAAAAAGAGAGTCTGAGTTTATTTCTCACTTCTTTCATCTGGAATTGTTAAAATGGTTTTCAAAGTTGCTTGTAGCTTTTTAGCCTTTCAAGTCAAGTAGCTCTTGATCTCTTTACTTCTCCTTGAGTTTTTTTGTAACTGATTTATAAAACAAACATTAACTTAGTACTTTTTGCACACAGGGACGCATCAACTCTGAGGAAAGCTGCGTAACAAATAAACATTAAGCACATTATTAAAGCATGCTGTTCTAACCTACCAGCAAGTTAATGTGACAACAGACTTATTCTTCACTGACTACAGGAAAAAAAACTTGGTATAGAACAACTTAACTCAGAACAGAGTGAAATTGCAGGAGAAACCTATTGTGGAGACTCCAATATTTTTTCCAGGCAATACTGTACCAAAGCAATGTTTAATTTCTTCCCTACATCAGAAGTTTTTCCCATCCTGCATCTCCAGTTTCTGTTTTCCTACCGGCAGAACTGGCGGCACACACGGTTCTCCAGAGCGCAACAGTCACACATCCACATGTGCAAGGCAGAAAACAAAAGCAGGGATTCCCACAGCAGGCCAAAGCCCCACATTTCCAAAATTCCCTCTTGATGTGCTCTAGCGACTGCGTGAAAGGCTCCGGCTGGGACCTGCTGCCCAGGCCAGGAGTGACAGTGGCCGGTCCTTGCGCTGCCCGGGGACACGGCACCAGCACTGACCCTCGCCACTGCTGTGGGGCACCATGTGGGACATTACCAGTACTTAGGAAGGTAAACTTTAGTTAAATTAATCTGCAAGGATAAGAAGTACGAAATGTTTCTGGATGATACCACCAAAGCGTTTCTACAGATTTCTACAGTCACTTTCACTTAGCTGAATTCCTAATCTCTCGGTGCAATTCCATAATGGATAAGGGGCCTGAATCCAAATTTTAACAGCAAAATCTCGGAGCTGAAGGAAGCCCGGAGCACGTCCCGGTTCCCCGGGTGCAGCCGGGACTCCGCCGGGCATCGCTCGGCTCCCGGCCCGGCCCCCTCGGCCGACACTGCCCGGCGCTTCCCTCCCGCCCCAGCGCACACATCCCCCACTTGTGCGCAGTATCCCCGATAAAGTTCAATAAACAATCACAGCAGAGCCTTGTGCGGGGCCCGACTCTCCCATCGCTCCCGGGTTACCGAGTCCTCCCCCGCCGGCCCTGGGGAACCAGCCCGAGAATGGGCGGCTGGAGCGGGTCCCCCCGCCGGGATGCGGCCCGAGCCCGGGGAGCAGAGCAGCGGCGACCGAGCCCCCCGGCCCGCGTACCTTTGCGGAGCTCCCGGTGCCAGACGGAGACGATGGGCCCTGCGTGCTTGCGGTGGTGGATAAGCCACAGCGACAGGGTCTGTACGCTCTGCTGCGAGTTGCTCAGCTCCGACAGCTTCTTCTCCAGCGCCGACTCGGAGAAGGAGGACATGGCGGCGGGCCGGCCCTCGCCGGGCCTGCTCCGCCCGCGGGGAGGGCGCGACGCCGCCTCACCGACAGCCGGCCGCCGCCACAAGATGGCCGCCCGACCTCTGACCCCGCGGCGGCGGGTCGGAGGGCGGCATCGTACGGGTCGCCGGAGGGAGAGCGGGAACCGCCGCGCTCGGCGCAGAACGCGGCGGAGGAAGCAAAGCGCATGCGCGGCCGCCCCGTCGGAGCGCGCCAAGGCACGCCAAGAGGCGCATACGCATTGCGCGCACTCGGGACTTTTCTCACAACACCCCCCGCGCTGCGTTCGGGTGGGTGCGCTTTGTCGCGCTGATAGCTCCGGCTCTCTCACCGTCACTTCCGGCACGTGGCCGCCCCGCCGCGGGAGCAGGTAGGCGCCCTGGCCCGCAGGGGCCGCCCCGGGCCCGAGCGCGGCGGGTCCGGCCCGGGGGAGCCCGTGAGGCCGGAGGCTGCAGCCCGGCCCGGCCCGGCCCCCGGCATGGCCGTGTTCGACACCCCCCAGGAGGCCTTCGGGGCCCTGCGGCCCGTCTGCGTGCAGCTGACCCGGGCGCAGACCCCGGAGAACGTGGCGCGGCTGCAGGCCCAGCTGGCGGCGGTGGGCGCGGCGGCGCTGCAGGAGCTGCAGGAGTACGTGCTGTTTCCGCTGCGCTTCGCGCTGCGGGCGCCGGGCCCGCGGCGGGAGCGGCTGGCGCAGAGCGCGGTGCAGTGCGTGTCCACCGTGCTCACCGCCACCCGCGTGCGGCGGCCCGAGCTGCTGCGGGAGCTGCTCTCCGAGCTCGGCACCTGCCTCCCGGCCCCGGGCGGCTCTGGTCAACCGGCCCCGCAGGCAGAGGAGCTCACGCTGGCTGTGATCGAGGCGCTGCACACCCTACTGCACTCGGCTCACGGCGATGTCGTCCTGTCCCTGTACCAGCCTGCCACCCTTCCGCTCTTAGGATTTGCTGTGTCTTCACTTCTGGGCCTGGCAGAGCACGAGAAAGCAAAGCAAATTAAGATCTCTGCTTTGAAGTGCTTACAGGTCCTAGTCCTGCAGTGTGACTGCCAGGAGCATCGGCACCTGGACGCAGACGAGGCGCAGCAATGTGGGGACTTGTTTGCTTCCTTTCTGCCTGGGATTTCCATTACGCTGTCTCGGGTTATTACTGGAGACATCAAACAAGGTCACAAACCCACCGTTTCTGCCATCAGACTCTTTTATCTGATTGTTGGCTTGGTGATGGCTGATGCACAGCTAGCCAGAGTCCCAAAGAATAAAGAAAAGCTGCCAGTGGAACAAAGCAGAATATCAGAACTAATGGTCCATAGAGGACCCGACTGGAGTAAAAGTACTGCCGAAAAACTCTTGCTCCTCTTGCGTAAAATAGTTGAATTCTCTTCAGTTCACCCCCACTGGAAAGTGAGGCTGGAGCTGGTGGAATTGGTCCAGCACTTGCTGCAGAACTGCAGTCAGTCACTGGTGGACTCATTCAGTCACCTTTTAAAGGCCTTGGTTGGGCTGGTGAATGATGAAAACCCCGAAGTGCAAAAGCGCTGTCAGGAGGTTCTGCAGGGCATGGCCGAGCAGGGGATGGTCGCGCAGAACCGGGCTCTCGCTGACGTCCTCTCCGAGAACCTCCATTCCCTCGCCACAGCCCTCCCACGCCTCATCAACGCTCAGGATGACATGGGCAAGGTTTCTACTTTGAGCCTGTTACTGGGCTATTTGAAGCTGCTAGGCCCCAAGATTAACATTGTCCTCAATTCCATGTCCCACCTCCAGCGTCTGTCCAAAGCACTGATGCAGGTCCTGGAGCTGGATGTGACAGATGTGAAGATCGTGGAGGACAGATATGGGGGCAGCACCAGCCCATGCGGGCCCGTGGGCTCCCTGGCGCGCAGGTGGCAGAGGAAATACTTCCGCTTCTTCACGGAGGAGAAGATTTTCCAGCTCCTGCAGCAAGTTTGCCGTGTCCTGGGCTACTACGGGAACCTCTATTTGCTCGTGGATCACTTCACAGGGCTGTACAGCGAGTCCGGCGTGTATCGAAAGCAGGCGGCCATGGTGCTCAACGAGCTGCTGACCGGGGCTGCTGGCATTGGCGTGGATGTCCTTCAGGAGAGGGAAGTTTCACCGAACGTGGATGATCTCAAAGGGTCCATAACGTCCATTCTTGATGAGTACACAGACCAGGCGAACTGGTATTTGGTCACCAGCATTGATGCAGAAGAAATCAGCCACGAGCGCTCTGTGCAACATTCAGAGCTCACTGCCCGTCCCAGAAGCGCATGCAGCAACATTCTCCTTCTGTCCCCAGAGCCTCCCACAACGACCCGCACCATGAACAGCAACATCTGGCAGATCTGCATCCAGCTGGAAGGCATCGGCTGCTTCGCCGCTGTCCTGGGGAGGGAGTTCCGCTTGCTTCTGCTGTCGGCTCTCTACCCAGTGTTGGAGAAGGCCGGTGACAAGACTCTGCTCATCAGCGAGACGGCGCTGGGGACACTGGCAGACATATGCGAGGCCTGTGGTTATGACTCTGTGCAGAGTTTGATTAATGAGAATTCGGACTATCTGGTGAACGGGATTTCCCTGAATTTGCGCCAGCTGGCGCATCAGCCACACGCTTCCCAGGTCCTGGACACCATGCTGAGACATTCGGATGCCAGCTTGCTGCCCCTGGTAGAAGACGTTATCCAAGATGTCTTGGCTGCTCTAGACCAGTCCTACAATCACCAGGCTCCCGCTTTCCTCAGGGTCCTCCACTCAGTCACGGCAGCGTTAGGTACCTGAGCGATGTTCCCTTTGCGTAGTTCAGGCTCTCTGTAGCCAAGGGTTCTTGTCTTTGACGTTCCGCCTTGCCACAAGAGGCTCCAGCAGCCGAGGTGCTGTGGCTGGTGGCAGCTTTGCTGTGCTGGTGGGGCAGCGGTCGCCAGTAGCTTCCCCCTCTACAGCCAGTTTGGCCTGCAGATGTGCAGGAACGCGGCCTGTAGTGGCCCAGAAAGGATGGGTTTCCTGCTTCCATACATGTTCTGTGTGAGCATGTGAAGCATATTCCTCTTTTTAGGGGTTTTTAACATTTTCCTACTATCAGGGAGGTCACGGTAATGCAACAGCAGGTGCCCTATTCTGTAGTTCAGTCCCATGAGACTCATGTTTGTCTCTCAACACCTTGCTGACGTGCAGGAGGGGACCGTGGTCGCCTAGTGACATACCAGTTCCCTTTTTGCAGTGCGGTGGTTTGGCTCGTCCTGCAGTGAGGAACACCAGGCTGCTGAGGGCCAGAGCGGGACTCTGTCCCCGGGGCCACAGGTGGTGACAGGGCAGGAGCTGCAGCGGTTCTTCCTTGACTACGTCAGACAAAAGCAGATCGCGGAGGGTGATCTTCCCAACACAGACGAGGAGGCAGGTCAGTGTCTGGAGAAGAGCATGTTCAGCTTGGAGAAAGACCGTGACCCCTGAGGTTCCCTTTTGTCAGATGGGGCCATGGGAGCAGGGTGACAGCCCAGCTGCTCCTGACACTCGGGGCTGCTTTGAGCTGGAAGGTGCTGCTGCGTGTTCTCGCTTTGTTCTGTGCGTGGCGGTGGGGGAAGTGAAATGTTCACTGATCCAGGCTTGTCTGGCTTTAAGACACAAGCGTGCTGTTTTTCCTGACCTCATCACAGGCTGTTTGGGTTCAGGACACAAAGTTTCCTCATTCCAGGATTCTCCTGCATTTTCGTCACCCTCCCTTGGGAGTCCCTGTACCGTTTTCTCATGGCTAATAATGCTACCGCTCCTGTCTCTCTTGGCCTTGGCAAGCCCTGCAGACATTCATGCAGGGAACTTCGTCTTTCCTGGGCTGTGCTGCAATCATGACCTTTACATACTTCATCTTTAAATACCCAGGCTTTTCATTTTTAATAAAAATCAATGGGAAGTAAGTCCATGGTGAGGAGAGACTGCAAATGTCAGATCAACTGCACTGTCCAGCGAAGAACACAGACCTTCCCCAGTCCCACACTCTTAAACGAATCTGACACTTAACTCGCAGAACTCAAGCGCAGACTTGACTATATCCAGATAGGTTAAAAAATGCCAAAGGCCTCACTTGGGAATTTGCAGAGTAGTTGTGGGTGGGTGTTGTGATCTCCCAGAACTCCCAAGTCATTTTCATGGCTTCAGTAATCATTTTGCTTTCCAGATGAGGTTCCGCCCTGTGCTAAGCTGGACCCAAACAGCTCTGACATGGAAGGAGACGCTCCCCTGCCGAGCCATGCTCAGCTGGCCAAGGACACGATGGAGAGGTGCATCCACCTGCTGTCTGACGGGAACCTCCGCGTGCGGCTGCAGGTCTGTGAACACCGCTCTGGGAGGGCAGACGGGCCCCCGTGAAGTGGCCTGGTAGTTCATTAATGGGCTTCCTAACATAACAAGGTTGCTTATTTGGGACAGAGGCTCCCAGGCTGGTGAGAGATAGGGAGGCAGTTTTCTGGAAGCAGTCCAGTTCAGGAATGGCAGCCAGGCTGAGCAGGATTTGAAGGATGGCTTCGTGTTGGGCACCTTCCCTCGATGCTCATGGTAGTCCAGACTTGTGCCTCAGCCTTTGGTGGAGGATGTGGAATCATCTTTCTCCCATCTAGGTCTCCCATCCCCCTTCCTCAGACTGTAGTTCACAGACTGATGAACATTTTTGAAGTTGCTGGGGTGATGATAAGCAGGGCGAAAAGCCTGGGTTTTTTTAATTATAAAAACCCTTTGAAGGTGGCCTCCTTTGAAACTGCAAAGCAAGGCAGAAAATGCAGCAGTGAGGTGTAACCCAGATTCTTACTGCAGCGGCCCCAGCCCTGCCCGGTGGTCCCACTGCCGTGCCTAGGAGCAGCCGGGTCCCGCACGCAGCTCGGCCCACGGAAGGGCCAGGACCTGCCCTGCTTTCAGCACAAGCAATGTCGCTGTGCTGCTGGTCCCTTTTCAAACAGTCCCATGCTGTTCTGTTATCCCAGTTCGTGCTGAGGTAAAACTGTACCTTTGGTATGAATCCTCCTTTCTCCTGGCTCTGTGCCGGGGATTCCCGGCCCCACAGCGCTCAGTCTGTTCTCTGCCCCTCCTGCCCAGGCCCTGGACGTGCTGGAGCTCTGCGTGACTGTGCTGCATCTTCACGGAAACCACCTGCTTCCCCTGGCTCACCGTGCCTGGCCGGCTCTCGTCAACCGTCTAATTAGCGACGACCCTCTGGCGGTGCTCAGAGCCTTCAAGGTACGGCTGCAGATCTGCCAGCAGCCTTCACGCTGCTGCTCGGGAGGCAAACGGCTCAGGCAGCGCTGCAGCCCGCGAGAGAAGCGCTGGGCTTGTGCGGTGATTTTTAAATGTGGTTTGGCACACGGGGTCACCAGCCTGCCGTGTGTAGGCTTGTACCACTCCCACTGCAGCTTGTCCACGGATAAAACCTTGACACTGTTCCTGGGGGAAACAGCAATTTGAGTGGTTATTGCAGGGAAGCGGAAAACCGTTCTTTTGCAGCCTAAGCAGCTGTCAGAGGTATTGCAGAGCACTACTTGCCTTTGCTGGAGCCGCAGTCTCAGCACTGCTTTTGGAAGTCTTGAGCTGAAGAGAAAGGATTGTTCTGTGATTGAGGCATTGGCAGGGGAGGGGAGAGGTTAAGCAAAGCCTTAACCTCGTAATGACACTATTGCAGAGCTCCTGCCCATGTCAGCTGGCTGCGTTCTCCTCCTGACTCACCAGCTGCACAATAAAGCACGTTTGCAGAGGTTGCCAGCCCCAGGGTTTCACAACTTCCTCTGCTCTGCAGATTCATTTTAAAGTCCTTCAGTATAAAAGAAGTTTCAATTCCCCAAATTCAAGAAGCCATACACTAGCATTTCAGCGTAGCCATACCTCACATGTGCCTGCCCTAAAAGAAGGAGAGATCACTACACAGAAACTGACTCTTCGAAAGTTTGAAGGATCATTACAATTAGCATGAAGTTTGGGGTTTGTTATAAGAAATCCCCCAGGACTGTCTTCCTAAATCTCAGGACAAGAAGCATAGTATCAGTGAAAGCCAAATACAGCATAACCAGCATCTCAGTCCTGCACACTGAGACCAGGAGCTTGGTGAAGTTCTGAGAGAGAACCGTGTTCTGTCCCCATGTATCCCTCCATTTTTGAGTGTATTTAAGGCCATTCCATGGGCTGGTTTAGTTCTGAGCCTGGGCACACACCAGTACTGCTGGGTGTCCTATGCTGTAGCAATTGGTCTTTCTGTTCACTAGTGTGCTTGTAAAGACGGACTGTTTCCGTCACAAAGGGGATCTATATTTTAATGGCATTTTCCGTCAGAGGCTCCTCCAGCAGTTCCGAGTTGCCGAGCTCCTTGGCTCTGCTGTGCTGGTGAGGGAAGGGCAGTCCTGGGGCAGCCCTGGGGCGCTGAAGAGCAGCATGCAGGTCTCTTCATCGGCTGTTCACCTTCTGCTTCTTGTGGGAAGCCATGGCAGGTGTGGGCACATTGCTCTCAGCTGCAGAAGTGTCACAGGAGGATGACAGCCTGTCCTGCGCTGGCAGGGTATCCCAGCTCCCCCCAGTAACCGGTGTGTCCCCCAGGTGCTGTGCACCATGGCTCAGTGGTGCGGGGACTTCCTGAGGCAGAGGTTCTCCAGAGACGTTCTGCCCGCGCTGACCAGCTCCCTGCGCAGCCAGGCCCCGGCCAGCGCCCGCGCCGGGCCCATCTACAGCCACACGCTCGCCTTCAAGCTGCAGCTGGCCGTGCTGCAGGGCCTGGGCGCTCTGTGCCAGCGGCTGGACATGGGTGAGTACTGGGGACAGCAGAGGTTGTGCCACAGCTCTGCCCAAATCACTTCTTTGCTCCTCTCAGCTGCCCAGGCCTGCACTTGCTCCTCACCCTTCTGCTGCCCCGGGGGTTGGTTTCCTGATCATCTCCAGCCTCATGTCACCCAGGTTCTGTGGGACCTTCTGTCCTCTCACAGGGGCTGGTCACTCTTCAATGCCCAGGAGACAAATGGCGAAACAGTGCCCAGCACCTTGCAGAGTCTGCTGCTTATCTCACTTGTGTGTGAGAAGAGGGTGTGAGGTGGAGTGCAGCTGCAGCAATGCCTGCTGGGCCGTGCTTTGTTCTTCGTTAACTGAAGAACTGGAGCCCAGAGAAGGCTTCTGGCTAAGCTGACTGATTCTCTTTTGGGGCATCTCTCTGGGTGACCCTTTAAATGTAGAATATCACATTCCTCTGCTGAATGAAACTCTGAAATTGTCC
Source organism: Pampusana beccarii (assembly GCA_013399365.1). Taxonomy (NCBI): domain Eukaryota; kingdom Metazoa; phylum Chordata; class Aves; order Columbiformes; family Columbidae; genus Pampusana; species Pampusana beccarii. The sequence goes on along the minus strand of VWYH01004579.1, from coordinate 707,226 downwards.
CAGGTTAAATATCTGGAGCTGCCTTTGACGAGGGAGAAGGTTTGCTGGCCAGTTGCTCTTTTCCTCTCGCAATGCCCTTGATTGCTTTCCTGGCTTTGCAGCAAGAGGCTTAAGAGGTGAAGTCAGAAGAGCTCTGGATCAGGCAGTTCAAAGGCTCAGAAGCCACTTGCTGCCAGTTTAGAGCCGGTTCTGTTAGGCAGCAGCAGGAGCTGAGTAGGATCCCTCCTACTCTTCTTTTGTGTTCCATTTCTGCAGGCGAGAGTGACCTGAATAAAGTGGCAGATGCCTGCCTGATCTACCTCAGTGCCAAGCAGCCCCTGAAACTGCAAGAAGCTGCCCAGAGGTAATGTCTCTTAAACACATGTGTATCACATGTGCAAATAACACCAGACAGAGGGAGCACGGTAACCCCTTCCCTTCTGCACCTTCCCCATTCCTCCCTCCCACACATCTGAGTCCTGTACGACAGGGTCTCACAGAATTTAACCCCTTTCTCTGGTGAAGAGTCAGTTACTACCGAAAATGAGCTGGAGAGCTGGGCTTGCCCACAGGTTACACCTGACGGTCAGGTTACCTCGCCATGCATTTGGGGCCAGGTGCTACTTGCTGTTTTCTAACCACCTCCTGTACTCGAATATTCAGGACTCTTCGCCCACTGGTGGCACAAAGCTGCAGGGGGAGGACAGCTACACAGGAACATGTGCCAGACACTCCTGTGCATTTTATGGCTTCGTACCTTCTGCAGGCTGGGGCTTTAAATGTGTTATCCTCCCGTTTTCCCTGGGCTGCTGTAATCATCAGCGCAGGCTCTGCCGGGCGGACGGAGGCTGGTGGGGAACCGTCAGTCTGAGCACCAGACTCGCTCCGAGGCGGCTGGGAGAGGTGAAAAGAGCACAAACAGTTGAGGTGAACACGTGGCAGCTCTGTGAGCTGTTGACAGACGTACTTTGCTGCTTGGTGTTCAAACTCCTGCTCAGGATGTTCCTGCTGTCAGGAGAAGAAATCGCTATTGTCGTATGTTGTCACCTGGAAACATAGGCAGTGATGCCAGCAGCCAGACCCAGGCAGTTACAGAACTCGGGCAGCGGACGAGGAAGTCAAGCAGCTCTGTCTCTGCAGGAGGATGGGGGGACAGCCCCCCCTCTTCCTGGGTGGCCCAGCTCCCCACAGGCAGTGAGTTCCTGGGCGCTGGGGTTTTGGCTGCTGCAAAGGGCAGAGCCGCCCTTTCCCTCACCTGAGCACAGCCCTCCCGGGGCTGAAGGGCTTTGTGTGGCTGGGCAGCAGTTCAGAGCGCTCTCAAGCTGTACTTGTATCTTTGTTTGTGTTCCTGCGCTGAGGAGAGGAGGTTTATTTTTATCTTGGTGGCTTTTATTGCATCGCAGCAGGCTTGAGCAGCGTTTGTTCTGCAGAGGGGCTCTGCGCTGCGGGCTCGCGTACCCTTCATACATAAAGCGTTCATCTGTGTACGCAATGCTGGAACAGAAAGCAGAACACCAGGATTCATCTAGATATTTGGAATCTTAAGCTTTTAAATCATTAACAAAGCAGCCTGAAAAAGCTGTGCGATTTGCCCCCCCAGCAGGGGTGGGGGAAATACTGAATTAGCCCTATGATGCGATACAGTCATTAGAAGCTATATTGTGAAGCGAGTTCCCTGTTATTGGAGAAAAAGGAGCAACAAAGTTCAGGGTTAAATAACATTTTTCTCCTGTAGGTTATTTTTATTCTATTTTTAAGGGAAAAATGCCACGTTACACTGCTCCCCCCATGCCTTTGGTGCACCATGTGTTACGTATCTCACTGAACAAAGCGAGGGCTCTGTGAACAGCTCTCCCGTGTGCAGCTCTGTTGGCCGGACTCACCCGTGCACTGAGGCGTGGATCATGTCTGGCCCGGTACTGACCACACACATGGCAGGACTTGGCACTCGCTTTTCTTTTCTTTTTTTCAGTTTAGTCCTGTATGATCCCTGGTCCTGGAGCCTGGATGGATCAGAGTTAAACATGTCACATCACTTTTAACTATAGTACACGTGAGGTGAGATTTCAGCTTGGGAAAATCAAAATTACAGTTTGTACCATAACAATCAGCTCCAGTGCCAGGACCAGGATCCGTTCCCGGCCATGCCGCAGCCCCTTCCCCCGGCTGTGGCACCACCAGCGTCCGGCAGCCCCGGCCCAGCTCTCCGTGTGCTGAACTAACCCTGCAAACACACGCAGGTCATCACACGTGGCGCCTTTTCCATACTGGCAAGGGCAACGTTATCAGCCTGCTACATGAAAAATTCTGCATTTTAAATGCTTCTAAAAACAGACAGACCAGAACTAATCTTAGCTGCAGAATGAGTGCCAACATACGTCACATAACTCAGCTTTATCACTGCAGAAATCCTACAAGGTAAAAGGATGTTTGGAATCAGCTTGCCATATTGATTTATACTCACTGGCCTTTGCTCAGCTTTTTGGATTCTTACTCAACTCATGAGTTGTGACCTGCCAAGAACAAGGTCGGGTTTTACAAAGTCAGCTCCAGCCCCAGTAACTCCCTGTGGGAAGTGAGGATTCTGCAGGTACGTGAAGGGCTAAGCAGGAATTTTTGGCCAGGGTGCTGGAGCCACAAAAAAAACCCAACAGAAAACAACAAAAAAAAGGGAGTTTTGGCTGTCTTCCAAGGATGTTATCATGGCCCAAGGAGGCTGCTTAATCCCATTTATGGGACCCTGTAGTTTTATTAGATGAACCAGTGGGAGTAAGTGAATTTTCTAACTGCAGCTTCATGCAATACTCAACAGGCAAAAATAGATGCTAGGGAAAAAAAACATTAAAAAAGAACCCAGCATGTCTGAGGAAGATAAAATAGGACTGCTGGGAGTATTCCCGGAGAGGAATAATATCCAAAGCTTGGAAAAAAAACCCTGCAGAGGCGTTAGGGAAGGCTGGGGAACCCCAGCTACATCTCATCGTTGCTTCTATGGAAATCGGGCAGTGCCGTGAGCAGCAAGGGACTGGTGTGGGAATGGGGGCGGGAAGATGGTGCAAACTGGCAGTCACAGTATGTAAATCTGAGCTTCTCAGTTTATTAAGTTGCATCATCCCTGAGAAGCTTGTCACTTCGAGGGAAAAAAGTTTGCGGGAAAAAAGATCAAGAAACCGTCCCTGGCCTGCATCAGTGCTTCCCAAGAGTTCTGCACTTTTCCAGTTTGAAGTGACTGGTTTGAAATTTACACTTAATTCCTAGTAAGTGTTTACAGCCTGTGCAGTTTAACATTTGACCTTTTGGTCTGCAGTCTGGACAGGATTGGTTCTTTTCCCCCAGGATGTGGGAATCCTTTCCCCAGTTTGTAATGCACTGTCTGTGGTTAAACACTTGGCAGAGGTGCCCAAGGCAGGACCCGTTCTGCTGCCTGTCCCTGTGCTGTGGCTTTGCTTAGGCAGGGCAGCAGAACAGCCAGACTGCTCTGTGCTGGTAGAACAGGTTGTTTAGCACAGCTGGAACAAATATGAGCTATTTTTGGACCTATTCAGATACCCAAGTTGATTACACAGCATACCTCTTCTGGCTTGATTGTGTAGTTCATGGGACACTTACTGACAGCTGTCACTCACAAGTCGGGCTGAAGTACACGAAAACAGCCACCTGCACAAGGCAAAATTCAATAAAACAATATTTAAGTTAAAAAAAAAAAAAAAAGCAACAACAGAAAATAGACCTGGATTAACCCCAGGATTCTTTGCCATGGAAACAGGTTGCTTAGGAACTACCCCAGAGTTAGTTTGAAAATGTAAAAGTCAAGTTGTTCTTTCAGCAGCGCAGCTCAGGTTATCAGGATCATCCCAGGCTGGGGCCATCGCAGCCCCAGAGGCAGGAGCTCCCAGACCCACAGCGGGTTGGGAAGGGGCTGCAGAGCTGCTGTTCTGGCCCCAGGATTGCAGCAGACAGAGGGATCAGCAGGACTGTCCTGTCCCTGCAGCTGCAGGCAGAGGTGAGAAGTGCACACTCAGGAGTCAAATCCCCACATTACCTGGGGTATTGACATTCAAAGTGAAAACCATCAACACAGCAGTAAAGCACTAGAGGAAGTTGTCATTCCTCTTGTCCTCTATTCTGTTGTTAATGAAGATTTGTTTTTTTAAAAAAATTCCTGCTTTGGGAAAGGTGCTGTGTGGAAGGAAGAAAATTTGGAGGCAGGTAATGAGGATTTGGGGTGAGGGGAGACCTCACATAAACAAAAAGCCCTCCGTACAGGTTCAGCTCTGCCTGCGGCCAAGCCTGCCCAGCAGTACCCTTGTTTTCAGTACCTCTGAAAACTGAAGTCCAGGGGGATTGGCCCCTCTGTCCCCAAAAAACAGAACAACATATACAACTCCTCTTGTATGTTGTCCAAACCACACCAGATGCACGTAGCACGTACAGCGCTCCACACTCACCTCCAGGACAGGCTGATGTCCGAGGCTTTGCCAGCGGCAGCTGTGGCAAGACCAAAGCCTGGGCCACTTACCCACCAGGTTGTCTGATGTCAATAACTTACCATGGAGCACAATAACCGTTCTTCTCCCACTTGCTGGTAGATGTGCAAGCTCTGAACTGTCCTCACTTGGGCACAGGACCCATTTCACTGTCTCACGAGCCTCCAGCTCTGCTCCAGCCTTGGGCTGCAGTCACCTCCAGAGTTCCGGTAGCTCTGGTAATGATCCTGCTGGGGGCCAGTCCAAGGGCCTGCTCCTTACACACCTTCCCTTTCTTCCCACTCTTTTCCAAAGTGTTTTCCTCCACCTGATGCACATGGACCCCGACAGCACCTGGCTGCTGCTGAGCGAGATCTGCTGCCCCTGCAGGTACCGGCCCCCCCACGCCAGCCTGCGGCCGGTGCAGCTGCCGGGGATGGGGCGGCAGCGGGACGAGTTCACCGACAACGTGCTGGGGCTGCTGGAGCAGCTGCGGCAGCGGGAGAGCGCGGAGCCACGGGCTGGTGCCCACCGGGACCCTCCTCCCTGACAGAGCAGCTGGAGGGGACAGAGCTCGCCGGGGAAAATCCCCACATTGGGCCGATCATTCTGGGGGCGGGAAGGGTTGCCCAGGTTGGGGCACTGCCCGGACACCTTCCCCGTAGACAGAAGCTGCTTTTTTATAACCCGCGTTTGAGGATGAGGTGGGTACATTGCCCCGATGCACAGCTGCCTCCAACAGGCGCCCGCGGAGCTTTGTGCGGGTGAAGCACAGGGACGGGTCTGGCCTGGACATTTGAAGCAAGCTCGAAACTGAAAAAACCAAAGCAATAAAGTGATTGTTACACAGAACAGGCATGTGCGTCACTGCTGGGGATCCTGGGTGAGCATCCAGAACATGTCTCAGCTGTTGGGACAAGGGGGCAGCTGCTGATCCCCACCTCACTTTACTCCTGGTTGCCTCAGCAGGGAGAACACAAGTCAGTGGCTTTTTACCAGGTAGGACAGGGCTGCAGTTCAGCTTTTACCCTTTTATGCTTTTTAAAATATGTATTCAGTGCTTAATGTTGGGTTGAATTTTGTCCAAAGGAGCCCTTCAGAGCTGATCTGACAGGAGAGGCAGAAAGGTGAAATATTACCTGGGGCTCCAGAGCAGCCTGGGGGGTGGTGCAGAATTTTCTGGATTGTTGTAGCACTTGATCAAACTCATCCATCAGGTGCAGATGCTGCATCCAGCCTGTCTCTGCTGTCCCTTCAGTGCTGGCTGGGGCTCCGGTGTGACAGATGAGCAGCACGGTGACGGTGTCAGTGCTGCCGTGCAGGGAACTTCCCCCAGCCACGGCCTCTCCAGCCCCAGCACCGTGCTGTGCCGCGCTCCTCTTGCCAGGGAGGGACAGGCATCCTCTGGGAAGCCTGTGCTGTGGTCCCTGCAGCGCGGTGTCACCCCCGAACCAGCCTGCTGAGCAGAGCCGCCCTGTCACCGGCTCACGGCTGCAGGCAGAGCAGGGATTTACCTGCACCTGCTCCATCCAAACCAGTCACCCCGGGAGCAGGAGTCACCGCCCAGCCCTGCCGGGTTCACCTCAGCACAGACCAGACCAGCTTAGAAGAGAAACCAATAACCCGTATTCCAGCTGGTTTTAGGATAAAGTTATATGTTTCTGAAAGGAAAAGCACGTCCCCCCGGCTGGGCACTGGCACAAGCAACTGCACCAGGACACCCACCACATCCCAGCGCCGGTTCCTCCTGGCGCGTCTTGGCTCTGCAGAGATGGTCCCTGTGGCCTCTGGGAGAGCCTGGCCTGGCTGCGGCTCCCCGTCCCTGTCACGGCTCTTCGCAGCTTTGTTATCACCCCTGCTTTATTACAGGCAGAGTAAATTGCTTTTGTCTGAGGCAGGATAATGGCCAGAGGAGCGACTGCGTGGAAATGGCATTTTCATGAGCCTGGTTCCTCCCCAGCAGTGACTTGCATATCAAGCTCAGCCCAGGGGTTCTTCCCACAGCCCCTCCATGGGCTGCGCTGAGCACCCCAAACCCACCAGGGTGTGGGACTGATCCAGGGCAGCACCCTGGGGTGCAGGGGGGGCCCAACTCCAGCCGTTGGGCCTCCTCAACACCCCAGAGCAGACCTGGCCCTTCCCCAGCCCAGCGCGGGGCTGCCAGCCCGCTGCCCCCATGCCCCCCGGCTGGGACACCCCCGTCCAGCCGCCTCCAGCACAAACCCCGCAGCACGGGGAGCCCCACGGGGTCCTGCACACGGAGCCAGCGCTGTCCTCTCCTCCAGCTCCCGCTGCCAAGATTTCATATAAACTCAGCAAAATTAATATCTTCTAATAAAACCTGTTATTTTTAAAACTTGCCTCTAGGTTTTGCAAATTACTACACCACATAGCAATTTGTTTACTCTCCATTTGAGGTGATTTGCAGCCTTTTACCCTCCCCAAAGCAGCTCCAGCTCTCCGTTTTCCTCCTCTGTAGATTATCTTTTATTGCACTGGTGGCTGACACCTCCTGCTCCCCCCTGCAGCAATACAGTTCCCTGACAAGGACCGTGGAGTGCAGCATAAGCCCCAGGTCTCCGTCGAGGAGCACTGTGGCACGACGGCTGTCGGTGCTCATGGTGAAGCACGACATCCAACAGCAGCCCCTTTTTCTCCCGACAAAGCACCCTGTGCGGTTACAGGCTCCTGTGCCATTTGCTGCCCCGAGACTGTGGCTCCGCGGTGACACCCATGGCAGGTGGCAAAGGCAAGTGTGGCTCTTGCCACATCCCACCGTCACTAGCCGCGCCATGCCGTTCCTCTGCCGCCGGCGCTGGCCGACACCAGGCCAGCGGCTCTTGCTTTTGTTACTCGTAACACATGACAAATCGCTTCATATCAGCAAAGCAAGAGGTGAGCGTGGTGGAGCTCCGGGGATTAATAACTGCAAAGCAGCCGGCAGACTCCTGGCAGCCGGGGCCGAGCGGGCACTGCCAGTGCCGGGAGCTGCCATCCCACAGGTGGGGGCTGCAGCACCCGCATTGGGGACCCAACCTCCCACTTGGCCAGGGACAAGGCCTTTGCTCCTGGAGCCCAGGCAGGGGCCAGCGCCGGCAGCCGGCAGAGAGGCCAGAGCCCCAGCGCCCCCCACCCCGCTGTAGAGCAGCCCCCACTCACCCGGACCCACCACATCCCACACCCACAGGCAGCAGCTCCTGGCAGGATAGGGAGCTCCCAGCTGCCGCTTTTAAATGCTCTGAGCCCACAGCTGCAAGTGATGATGATAATGATGATGATGGCCATCGCCATCCCCAGCAGCCCCCAGGGCAGTCCCAGACGTGCCCCCTTTTTCACCAAGCCAGTGCCAAAGACCCATCCCCTGGCCATGCCAGGCACAGAGACCGCAGACGCACAGAGGCTTTGTTTAAAGAGCTTTATTAGCTGCAGCGGGTCTGGCGGTGGCAAGCTGGGCGGCAGGGGCAGGCGGAGGGAGCAGCACCCGGCACCCAGATAGGGAGACTCGGGACCCCTCTCCCTCCCCGCGGCTCCATCCCCAGCAGCGGCGTTTGCCCGCGGGGGCACCGGGGCTGAGCTCTGCCGTTCACACTGAAACACGGGAGCCCGTGAGCCGTATCCTGCCTGGGCAGCGCGGTGCCGTGGGGCAGGAGGAAGGGGATGCCCGGGCAGCGGGGACAGAGCAAGGGCAGCTGAGCCCCCCATCCCAGTGAAACGCAAAAGGCAGGAGGAGCGATGGGTGACAGTGACCCAGCTCCAACGGCACGGCTTCCCGGGCACACGCAGACAGCAGGCAGGCTGCTCAGCTGGGTGATGCACGGCACAGCCCGCAGCACCATGGCTGTGCCAGGAGTGTACTGGGAGCGTGCCGGGAGCGTGCCGGGAGCGTGCCGTGCCATCCTCCTCCGCTGAGCTCGGGCCTCGACGTGCTGGGGTGGGCAGGGGCAAGAGGGGCAGGAGGGGCGATATACCTGGGCTGGAATGGATGCTGGAACTTATCTACACGCTGCGGGGTGGGAGCAGAGCAACTAACCTGGGGCTCCTACGGGACAGATGCTGGTTCTGCAAAGCACAAGGAGGGTGGGAGGGTCCCGCTGGCAGGGGGGCTCCACCGGGCACGTGAAGCCGGGGCACAGCACGGCCAGTGGCACCGCGAGGACAGCAGGCAGCATGGTCCCCCTGTGTGGGGCCAGGGGGCTGCAGACCCGTATGTGGGCGAACACCATGGCCCTGGCACAGCCCCAGCAGTGCCGCCCTGGCACGGACGTGGTCCTGCTCCCACACCCAGCCCCGGCACTGCTGCGCCACAGGGCTGGGGCCGAAACCGAGCCAGCATGTGCCATGGGGCTGGGGCCGAAACCAGGCCAGCGTGTGCCACAGGGATGGAGCCAAAACTGAGCCGGTGTGGCCGTGGCGGGCAGGAGGAGGTGGTGGGGGCGGTGAGCAGGACGGGGTGGTGGGGCCAGTCTCTGGCAGGGGCGCGGGACCCTCAATGGCTCCGCTGAGTCCGGGGCAGCGGGGGCTCCGGCGTCCCCGGCACCTACAGCACGCAGGAGGCGTCTGCCGAGCGCTTCCTCAGCTCCTTCCCGGCCCGGTGCTGGTGGGGGTGCGGGTGCGCGTGGCCTGAGCCCGGCACGGGGGGCTCTGGCGGTGGGGCTCCCCGCAGCTGGGTGTCCTGGGGGTGCCCCGGCCCCCCCGCCGCCTCCACGCGCAGGTACGCCTTCACCTTGTGGTGCCGCGCCTTGCCGTCGCTGGAGTCGATCACCCGGCACTCGTACGTCCCCTCGTCCGCCGGCTTCACCCGCGACAGCCGCAGCTTGTGGGAGATGTTGCTGCCGACCACCTTCACTACCTGTGGCGGGCAGAGGGGTCAGGCGGCCCTGGGGCCCCATGGCCCCGCACACGGGGGTCACTGCCACCCCTGACCACATGCCATCGCACCCTGCCCGGCCCCGTGCTGGGGAGGACACAGTGAAGGGGGCAATGTTGGGCAGTGGGCATGGGGGGACCCTGGCCCTGGTGATGGAGTCCCCAGCGCACACCCAGCCGCGTGGGCTCTGGGATCGATGCAGAACCACGCGGGCTAATTAGCTTTTCTACCAAATTGATTCGCTCTCAGTATTTATCACTCCATGAAATTTAAGACTCGGTAGCCAGAGCTGTGGCTGCTGTTCGGCTGGGTCAATAAATCAGATTTATAACCCGCCCCGAGGCCCCTGGCTCTGTTCCCTATAATCACACTGGATGGCAAAGGCCATTTTTCTACTTGCCGCTGCGTTTGTTAGCTGAAGATTTTATGGTGTTTAGAAACGGGGCTGGGAGCTGCAACCAAAGGCCCACAAACTCACGGCCCAAAAGGCAAAGGGGACAGCACTTAAACGCGGGCAGCAGTGCAGGGAAAGGAGCTTCAAAAGAACCCCTGTATGTCCTAGGAGCAAGGAGTCACCAAAATTAATGGCTGGGAAATTGAGAACTAATAAAAGAAACCCCCAATTTGCCGAAGTCCCGGACCATGGCAGGTCATGAGCAGGAGGGACAGTTTTGTGACAGTCAAGATGTTCCCGGAGTTGCAGGCTCAGGCAGGACGGTGACACCACGCAGCCCCACGGGACGGGGACGGACAGACGGACACGGCGGTGCCCGGCCCCAGCTCAGCTCCGCAACACGCCGCTGCTCGGGGGCAAAGCAGCGGGTGTAAAGAATTCAAGGGGGAAAAAAATAAACCCAGACCTGCCGTGTTCGGTACCGCACAGCAAAGGGCGGCAGCGGCTCCCCCTCAGCATCCCGGCAAAGTGCAGTGCCACTGGCAGAGCTGGTACTGGCACCTCCGGCACTGAGTGTGTTTTGATGAATAAAAACCAGCCCAGGGGTCCCTGACACGGCGGTTTCTGCATCTGATTTACATCATCTCGCATTGTTTGACGCTGACGTTTGTTCTCAGGCAATTGCCGCGGTGCCTGTAATGCACGTTTTATCAGAACCGCTCATGGTGTCTTGTCCGTGTTCATTTATCTCCTCCATTCCATAAACACTTCATAATCAAGGACATTTAAAATAACAAAAACAAAAAAAGGTTTGAAACTCAAGCCTCTCCCTGCTGGCTTGATCTGGAGGAGACGGCAGAAGCGTTGCACCCCGAGCGCTTCAAAATAAATCGTGGTTACACATGCACATGCATCGATTACATTCCAGTGTGCAATTAACTGCCTAATTATGCTGAGAAATGTGACGGCCGAGCTGAGGGGGTGGCTGGCCCAGGAGGGCTCTGCAGCCCCCCCAGTCCCACCTGCCACCCCAAGGGGCCGCAGGCATTGGATGAGCCCAGTCCCCCCCAGGAGGGAAACTGGACACGACACCAGCGCGGTGCCCGGGCAGGGCTGGTGGGGGACCCGCTTTCCGCTATTGCTGAGTTTCCGCGGCACCCCCAGACATGAAGTCCCCCGAGGGGGGGAGGCCAGCAGTAGGGGGCACATGCCTGACAGCGGGAAGCCAAGAGCGTTTATTTTATTTAACTGATTAGTGTCTCCTCATTCTGCTCACGTGAGCCTAAATGGCTTTGGGATGCTAATCCGACGAGTAAATTAGAAAATTAGATTATTTTCTCAGCGTAAACGTGTCCCTCAGATGCCGACAGCAGGCGATGGGGCTCCTGGTCCAGTTGTGACTCTCGGCACTGGGGGTGGAGGTGCCGAGGCTGGGGGCACCCAGCCCACCCAGTGTCACCAACCCATGGCACAGCAGCACCGGTGGGACCAGCAGCCCCCGCTTCCCCCAGACGCCTCATCCAGAGCCCCCAGCCTTGTGCAGGGGCCCAAACCCCAGGAGACCCCCTCAGCCCCAGCTCCATGTAGCAGCACCAGGGGAAATGTCCCAGCCAGAGCCCCTGCAAGAACCATCAGGGAAACTCACACTGATTTTGGTTGCGTCCTTCCCCGGCTCCTCCGGCGACACCGGCAGCTGGTGGGACGAGCAGATGGAGGGAGAGCAGAGAGGGTAGAGAATCGTCAGCCAGGCTGGGGGGACAGGAGCCACGAGGGAGGAGGAAGAGGGAGTGGGGAGGAGGGCGAAGGCAAACCCGGGCACCCAGGGCAGCTGTGACCCACGGGTGGCTGGGAAGGGGAGGGAACGGCGGCACCGGGAGGTTGGGTGCTCCCCCCAGGACCCCTGCAGTTGGGCTCATCAGCGGGCACCACGTGGGGACCAGCTTCCTGCAGCATCGCCCCCGCAGCAGTGACCCTGTCCCCAGTGACCCCCGCCCTTCACAGCCAGAACCTGCCCCGAGCACCATCAGTATTGCCAAATTGGCTAAATCGGCAGCACCCTGGGTCCCCTTTGGTGTCACCGTCAGCACCAGGGCCCAGGTATCTGGGGTCCCTGCATAGTCACGCAGGCAGTCCACACCGGGCACCCCCAGCCTCCTGTGCCCTGACACCCCCGCCCCGCAGCCCCAACCCTGCTCCCCAGCGGCAGCGCCGCCCCGGTGCTGCTCTCAATTTATGGTAATGCCAGGAGCAGCTCTGCCAAAGACACAATAATAAAGGCTCATTAAAATACCTAGAGCTGCCTGCCCATTATTTGGCCCTTATCTCTGTGTGAGCAGAAAGAGAAATAAAGAGGCAGCTGTTTGCTGAGCCTGATCCACACGGAAACCAGGAGAACAAGGGAGGGCCAGGAGGCGGAAGATGCGGGACGGTGCGAGGGGACAAGTTGGTGATGAGATGGGAGAAAGGACAAGCACAAAGACAAAGCTCAGTCCCAGGGGACCTCGACGGGCTCTGCCTTCCGGCGCCACTGCCGGAGCAGGAGCAGGAGGGACGTTACCTGGTTGGAAGCCCATGTCTGTTTGTCCGTCCAGTCCCGGTGGTTGCGGACGTACCACCACTGGATCTCAAGAGAGTAGGAGGGGGAGCCGCTGCCGCGGAAGGAACACGCCATCTCCACGTCCTCGCCCGCCTGCGCCGTCATGTCATGGGGGGTCTCAGTGAAGAGGGCTGCGGGGGACAGAGCGAGGGCTGTGGGGACGCGCCACCACCTCGGAGAGGGATGGAGCCACTGGCCATGCAAGCAGTGTCACCAGGAGCACCCAGACCCTTCCCTGGCCAGAGCTGGCGCCCTTGGCAGAGGGGACAGGTCCCTGCCATGGACATGGACCCTCCTGTCCCCACTGCCCCTCGCTCACCCCAGTGCCCCCTCCCCAGCCCAGCAGAGCCCCCCAATCCCAGCACCTTGCAAAGAGCAGCTGGAGGAGCAGGGGGAGCAGGAGGCTCTGGGCCCACCCTGTCCCCTGGGGCCCCCCAGAGCAGGCACAGGACCCCTGCATGCCTCTGGGATGGAATAAATAAACAAAACATGATCACATCTCTGCTCAGATCAGCGCATAAATGAAAAACAAATCCTTGTTTAATGTGGCCCCCAAACAGTCTCCCACATGCCATATGGTTTGCTTTCCTCGCTCAAAACAAATATTGTTTGGAGATGTAATTAGAATTCTTTTCATCTCCTCTGGAGAGAATATTGTTCCTCTGTAAAGACGGCCCCAGCGTGCAGGTCACCAGCAAATGTTATTGTGACAATCTGTGGTGGCTTCTCCCCAGCCCGGCACCGCACAGGGACAGGGGCTGAGCCCCCAGCGCTGGCACAGCCGGCCCGGGGCTGCCACCCCCGGCACTGCCTGGGGCACCATTTGGCTGCAGAGATGAGCAGGGGCTGTGGGGCACAGGGACCACCTGCCATGTCCCCACTACATGAAGAGCATCACTTTGGGGCTGGCGGCAGCACCGGATGAACCTGGTCCAGCTGGAATCTGCCCCAGCATGTGGCTGGCCAGCCCTGCCGTCCCTGCCCCGCAGTGCCCAGTGCCCAGCCCGGGCTGGTGACAGGCGCTGGATCAGGATCCCACCGTGTCTGTGCCAGGTGCCCTGTCCCCTCCCGTCTCCAGCAGCCACCTCGTGCCGCAGGTGCTACCGCTCACAGCTGCTGTGTGGGTCCCTGTGGTGCTGCCAGAACCCCTGGGACCCACATCCCATCACTGCTCGCCGAGCCCTGATCCCCTCTGAAAACAAACGATTACCAGCCCAGACAGAAAATTTAACACCTTTAGTATCTCCCCATCCCTCCAGAAGGGTGGAAATCCCTTACACTTATCTCTTTAATCCATCTGAGAGGGGCACTGGGGGGAACACCCAGCATGGGGCTTTGGGAACCCTGTTTCTCCCCGGGGTGGGTTCCCGGTAGAGCTCCTGCTCCCTCCTTCGCCTGGGACCCCGGGGCTGGCAGCCACATGGGCTCTGTACCGAGAGCAGAGGGAACCGGGGCTGGGGAGCAGCTCCAGGCTCGAGGCTGCGGCAGAGCAGGCGGCCGCGGTGCTGCCAGCACGTGGTGACGGTTCATCCCACACCCAGCACCGGCCGACCCTCCCCACACGCACCCCAGCTGTGCCAGCATCGGGCGCTGCTCCACGGGATTCCTGGGGGCAGCAGTGGTGGCAGAGCAGGGGTCCCTGCAGAGCCCCCCAACCCCGGGACCCTGCAGAGCGGAGCCGGGAGGACGGCCTGAGGGCTCCAGCCGTGTCCAAATTACCCCAAACACAATTAAAATCTGCTCCCACAGGCAGGAATTTGGTAGCTGAGCGGAGGAAAGGTTTGATTGAATCAAGCGTCTTGTTTCAGATTTTAATTGGGAAGTCTATGTATTAATTAACCCCAGGGCTCAGCTGCCTCAGAGTGCATCCAAAGGAGGGCAGGTCCTGCTGGGGACCCGCTGGTCCAGAGCATCCAGCGCCCCCAGGGAGCCCCTGCCCTGGGACCCCCTCCCACGGCACCCTGGGGCCGCAGAGCGGGGCGAGATGAGTGGGAGGAAGGTCAGAGCGTGTCTGCAGAGCCCCCCCGGCCCCAGAGCCCCGTGGGGCTGCCAGGAGGGGACACCTTTGGGGAGGGACAGAGCGGCTGGTCCCCATCCTTCCAGCAGCACCATGTGCCCTCCCTGATGGACACCATGGACCCGGGCACCCAGACAGAGGTGACGTGGTGGTTACCGGCCACGCTGCGCCCCCCAACCCCAGCCTGCCGCCCCACAGGGACACGGGCAGAGGAGAACCAGCCCCACTGGCAGCCCCAGCCATGAGGAGCTCATGGGGGGCACAGACGCTGCACTGGGGTGGCCGAGCTCCCACTGTCACCACAGGCAGGGTCGTGGGACAGCCCAGCCACCCCCTGCCCACCCCAGCCCCTCCATCGCCCATTGCCACCCCCTCCCCAGCACTGCCATCGGTGCTGCATCCTCCCAGCGACAGGGAGGGGGCCGGTGCCGAGCTGGCTGCTCCGCGTGCTTTATGGCCTGTACCTGTCATAAACTGAGAGAATCAGGATCAATAAATCTTCCAGGAAACAAAAATCAGGGGAAATAAAATGAACTCAATGGGGAAACACAGATAAACGGAATTGAAAACGCCTGCTGGGACAGCTTGGTGCTCTCATAAACCAGAGATATACCGGCTGCCGCCTTCCCGCCCCACAGAGGGCAGGATCCAGCCCCACGGCCCCGTACGGCATGGGCAGGAGGGTGCAGGCAGCCAGCAGGGGATCCCACCCATGGGGGTCCCACTCCCCCGTGCCAGGGGCAAGACCAGGTTGTGCATCACTGCAGGCACAGCTGTGTCAGCCGCTCCTCCTGACCTGCCTCCGAGCAGGGATGCTGACCCGGGCACCAAAAACACGTCAGGGCCACAAACAGGTGCACAAGCACAGTGGCACGACAGCCGGCGTCACCGGCGAGAGCTGGGCATGCAGCTCCAGCCCCGACAGCTCCAGTGGACGGCAGAGAGGGGACACGGACCAGGGCTGGAGCCCAGCACGGATCGGCCACAGAGCCCTCGGGCAGCTCCCAGCTGTGCCAGCGGTTGCTGGCTCGGTGCACACCTGCCAGTGCCGAGCTGCCGGCAGCCTGGCCCCCGCACCACAGGAGCTGCTCCCCACCCGCAATCCCGCAATTCCCCGCTCCAAGAGAAGCCCCAGGCTGGAGCGCCTGCCGCACGCTGGGGACAGGAGTGCCATTTCTCTGCCCCTATTTACTGTCATATTAGCAGCAGAATTAGCTCAAATTTGCAGCATAAATTTTAAAAAAAATCTAGCTAATTTGGTGATTGCGATCCGGCCAGAGCTCACCTTGCCAGGGAGCGGGAATTAACCTTGAAACCTGTGAGTATTTCTAAGAGTGAACCATTGTGGCTGGGCTGTCCCTGGCTCCTGCCCCTCGCAGTCCCCCCGTGCCCAGGATTTACCAACCGACACAAGAGCTGCCAGCACTGAGAACCCTCCAGCCCTGGTACCGGGAGCTTTGGGAAGGCAAGGGGACTCATCGCTCCCAGCAGCCTCCTGGGAGCCATCGTGGTTCCCAGACAATTCCCTGCCGAGGGGAGCGAGGAGGAGCAGTTATCTGACAGCATAAGTAGCAAAAATCTAAAATGGCCCATTGGGATGGCTCGGCAGGACCCTTGGCAGTGCCGTGCAGCCGTCATTCACCGCCACACACAGGGACGGCTCCCAGCAGGCAGGGACGGTCCCAGCAGGCAGGGCACCTGGCAGCTGGCAGGAGCCAGGATGAGGCAAGCAGGAGCTCCGCTCTGCTGGAGATCAGCCCCTCTGGTCTCACACCCAGCACCCAAAACACAAGCGGCTGGCACCAGCAGCTGCTGCAGAGAGCTGCCCACGCCACGCATGGCGCTGGTGTCTGTCCTGGTGCCCGCAGGCACAGTGCCGCCTGCCCAGCTCTGCCTGCCCGGTGGCTGGTGGGCTCGTCCCGGCAGCTCCGGATGGAGCACATGGTAAAAAGCTCAAATGCACCTGGCACAGCCCAGCCCAGCGCCAGCCCCGGTGCAGTGCAGGGGCCAGGCAGGAGCTGAACCTGCAGCCACGGAGCAGAGGAGCAGGGACAAAGGCAGAGCCGTCCTGGGGCACACGAATCCTCAAACCACGCAGCAAAATTCCAGAGCACCCACGATAGGAGGAGCACCCGAACCAGTCCCCACCTGGGCGCCTGCTCATCCCTGGCCCCCGAAGCAGCATCAGCCAGGGGGGAGCGACGTGGAGCGGACAGCCCCCCCGTGTCTCCATTCCCCCCGGCCCCAGTGCGCTGCCCACAGCTCCGGCCCGCGCGCAGCCGCACCAGCTGCTCGTTTGATTTGCTGCCTCGCTCGCAGGGAACGTTATGATTAAAATTAGCTGTCACTGTCCTAACGTAATAATTCCCAGTGTCTGGCCCATCGTCTGTCAGCTTCTTCAAGGGAAAAGAAAGCACAGACATTTGATGAGGAGAGGTGTCAGAAGTAATTGTGTTGAATGACTGCACGAACAGCAGCAGGAAAAACACATCGGGTGGAGAATTCCCATCAGGAAGCATGAAAAAATCCGGCAGAATGCAAAGTGTTTATGAAAGTAATTGATAGAATAATCATCAGGGTGTGTGAGAAAGGAGCAGGGCAGCACCCTGGGGAGCTGGGGCGCTGCTCCCTCCAGCCTTCAGCCCTTTAGCAGCAGCTCTAGTGACAGTGAGACACTAACGCTTGAAAACGATGCAGGAAAGAGCTTCTCCTCCTTGGGAACACCAGCTGCTCACCGAGCAGCTCTCCGTGTCCTGCGCTGGGGCCGGCAGGCCAGGAAGGCGGCTGGAGCTTCCCAGCCAGCACCGGTTTGAAAGCCGACGGCACCAGCCCAGCGTGCACAGGCTGTCTGCAACGGGGGGCATGAATAATTGAAGGCGCCAGCCCGAGGAGAGGAGAGGAAAGAGGAGGGGAGCGCGGCAGCGCTGTGGGTAGGGGAGGGATGCCAGGAGGATCCTGTGGCTTGGACACTCTCCTGGGGGCAACAGGGCAGATGGAACCTGTCCTTCCTCCATCCTTTCTCCATCCTCACTTGAGGTAGAGCCTTTACAGTGGGGGCAGGGAAAGGACTTTCTGTGACAGAGTCTTCTTCCCTCCCTGAGCAGCCCTGACTGCCATGTGAGCGAGGGCAGGAGCTCACCAAGGTAGGGGAGTCCTCGTCCCGAGAGATGTTCAGGGCCACCCGCTGATGCCTGGAAGTGCACCCAGCTCCTGCTCAGCTCCCTCGCTGCATCCACCACAGGCAAGTTAACTGCAACGGTGACCGCGCTGCTGGGCTGTGCCGGTGCAGCAGAGGCTCCTCCAGGCCGCCTGCACCAGCAGAGATGGCGGCAAGTGCTGGACGCTGCGGGCAGAGCCTGGCAGGACCTGCACACCCCCTGCCGAATCCATCCCCTCGGCCTCAGCCCTGCTCTGCACCTCGACCCACCGGGTTCTCGCAGTGTGGAGGGAACGCTGTACCAGCAAGTAATGAAATGATCAATCTCCGATCTGCTAAACAGCAATTTATACAGGTTTTCAGCACACACAGCTTTTATCAAATTGGTATTCACCTACTGAACACAAATGGCTTATTATACATGACCCATTTATTCACTGCTTTTCAGTATCGTTAATAAAGGTTTCTGTTGTGATTAAGTGAGTTGCTGCAGAACTGCTCATAGTAGCAGCTGTAATGTGGCTCCAAAGTGCACGCGTCCTCCCAGAATATTTCTTCTCCTTTGCTCCCTGCTCCCTCACAGCAACCATTTCACTATTTATTTGCCTATTGCTGAATTTCTGAGGGGAGCAGCAGCGGCTAATGGAGGCTCTTCGCCCACATCTCCTCCCGGCATGCCAGGCTGGCAGGTCTGGAAACCTTCCTGCCTTTGCCCCCCCAGCACGAAGGCAAATCACCCCTTCCCGTGCCGGCAGGTACCGTCGGCACACACCGCACCGGGCAGGACACCGCACACCCCACGGCCCTGCAGCTCCTGTGCCTGGTGGCTCCTCGGGGCAGAGAGCGGCACCCACCGTGCTGGGAGCTGCGGAGCTGGGCAGGGGGAACGGCTGCGACCCGGGCACCCAGCGCGCACCCCACGGGCACTCCTCGTGCTCAGACTTTAAGCCGCCTGTATCACCCCACAGAGGGCGAGGAGGGTCTCGGCGCTATCCTCTGAGGGGGCTCTGTCCCTTGTCACCTGATCCCCACGTTAGGACAGACTTTTTCGCAGGAGGCTGCAGAAAGATGCTCCCCTTTCCCAGCCCCCGGCTGGGCCCCGGCCGAGCTTGGCAGCACCGCGGACCCGCCGACCTGCCGTGCACCGGAGCCGGCAGAGGAACGGGAGACGGGAGCGGAGCCCGAATGCTCCCGCTGCCAGCGGCGGGTGGCACCGCGCAGGGAGGCACGGCGGCTGCACGGGGGTGTGCACGGAGATACACCCTTGCACGCGGTGTGCACGGGGGAGCGCACCGGGACGCACCGTGCAAAGCCCCCCGGGCTCGGGAGCCCAGCGGCGGAGGCAGAGGCCGCCCCCGGGCCCCAGGGACGGCTTCGGCGGAGCCCAGCCCCGGCCGCCCCCCGCTCCCGGCTCCCCGGAGCCGCCGGCG